>VSDK01007635.1:191582-196758 GCA_009767595.1 Symbiodinium kawagutii | reverse complement strand
GAAAGAGTAAAAAATAGTAACAATAGATCCGATGTAAGTCAATAGTGACAATAAATGGTAATTGTTGGCTATCTTCCCCAACAATACAAATGATACTCAACATCATAGTAAATGGCATCGTTAACATCATAGGATCCAATACATAAAGAAACATCCTAGTGATTTCTGGAATCATCAGCATGTCTCATCTGCCGTCCCCCACAGCCTAAAGTGGCACCAAAGCCGTTGGATCCTGCTGTGGTGGACATGGTGGCTCCCAACGCAGTGCTGCTGCTGGGCTTGTTGTGCCGCCACTTGGATTGCGGTAAACGGAAGCGGTCCATGTTCACCGGAGAAGACTCCTGGCGTCATAACATGTCAGGAGGGGTCTTCACCGAGGGAAAGTCATGTTGCTATACTGTAACATCAACAATTATAGCAACAACAGCAACAGCAACAAAAACAGCAAAACAAACAACAAGAGCAACATCAACAAGAACAACAGCAACAGAAACAGCAACAGCAACGAACGAGCAACAGTCACAAGAGGAGCACCAATCAAAGCATATCAAAATGGCAACGAATCTCATGTCATTTCCACCTTTATACTTCCAGTTACCATGAAATACCGGGTAACCAGCCTGGTTTCTACTATGGTTGTTTGGGGTTGATTACCTACCATAATGTCCACTGGAAGCATAGGGCACTGGTGTGTCCCCCAGCACGGCAGCCTCATGCTTGGGACTTTCCGTTGGCGACGACGGCTCTTCCTTGGATGTAGGGTTTAGTGACGAAGGATTCAACGTGGTTCAACCGTGATGATATATCAAAAACTAGTATATGAAACATGTCTAAAACCACCAACCAGTTGAAAATGGAAGGTTAGTAAGTGGATGGTTGAACATGTGTCCTTTACTTAATTAGTCATCAGTTGAAAATGGATGGTTCAACCAGTTGAAAATTGACGGTTCATCATGGTTCATCATGTTTCATCATTGAGGAACTTAGTGATGGCTATAATGAGTAATGATGGAAAGTGATGCTGTGGCCACAATGATGCTTAATCATGGTACTTGTTTGGCTCATGACGGTTGCATAGTAAGATTGCCAAAAAGAGTTGGTCTTTGCCAAACAATGTTTCCAACCAGTTACCAGCTGTTGCAATGTTCCCAGCAAGTTTGACCAGCAGTGTGTTTCATGTAAATACTGCAAGTTAACAGCGAGTTGTATCAACCACCCTATGCGTCCAGTTACAAGGTGGGCCCCTAATCATCTAGGAGTTGCCTTATGACTAGGGTAACTACCAGTTATGGTAGATATATACATATATATATATATAACTATACTTAAATGGCCCTATAAACCAAGTTATGACTGGGGGGGCCACCTTGTACCATAGCAGGCCACCAACCCCAGTTGCAACAGCTGGTACCAGCTGGAAGTACCTACAAAAACTCACAGACAACTGGAGGCACAGGGTCAGCAGACCAGCCCTTTTCGGTTCTTGGTCGCGAAAAGGTGAAGCCATTGATCGAATCTGGTTGGTGGTTTCAACCCCTATGAAAAATTATAGTCAACCAACCAATTTTTAATAATTACTAGGGAAAACAAGAAATGTTCGAAAACACCAACCAGTAATCTAGTTAAAAGAAAAACAAACGTAACCAAACATGAGCATTAGATCATTGAGCCCTTCAACTCTGGTCAGTTGTTGAAATTGGTTGACTGGATCAGTTGGGATCTTCATTTGGCTGTGGGTCAAAACCCTTAGTCCCCGTGGTTCCCCTATCATTATCCATGATTTCCCTATAGTTTTGTTGGTCATTATCCCCCATGAACATTGGTTGGTGAATATTTAACCATCATTAACCATTATCAGCCACTATTGTTGCTTACTAAACATTATTAATCATCATTATTCCCCATAAACGCTGGTTGGTTAACGCCTTGACCCAGCTCGCCATTTCGAAGGATGGTTTTGCTGATGGTTCATTGATTCATGAAGGCCATGGTCGACCAAGGCACGTCTTGGTCACTGAGCGAATATCTGGTGGTTTCTTAAACTTAAATGGCGAGCTGGGTCAAGCACTTAACCAACCAATAATACCTGGCTATATCTATTAATAATAGGGGATGATAACTAACAATTATAGGGGATATACCAGCTATATATGGCTATGGGTCAAGCACTTAACCAACCAATAAGGGGGGATAAGTTCACCAACCATTTTAGAGGGAAAACAAGCTGGTTAATGATAGGGGAACCAGGGGGACTAAGGGTTTTGACCCACAGCCAAATAGGGAACCCCGAAATCATCCTCGGCCATAGTCTGTTTAGATGATGGATCGGTGATTCTAGGGCTCCCCCAATTTCAGAAACCACCATCTCGCTTTACAAGTAACTCAGGTTGAATACGTGAGTTGCTGATCTTAGTTAAACATGATTGACCTAGAAGTGCCCTGCCACTCACGAAGTGACTCGCCGCTAAAAACATAAACAAGAGCCTGATTATTCCGATAAAAAAGGCGTCATTAATCTTGGGTGGTTTGAAACCGTTCATGCGGTGGCTTCTTAGAATTGGGAACCCTTCAACAAAGGGTTCATTACTGAAGATGGTGAACATTGGATGAGTTGGTCAGAAACGTCGATGAGTAAGAAACCCACCATGTTGATGATATCTGAGATTACTCATCATATTCAGCCTAATTATCCGCTGATCCTCTTAAGTAGGCGCTTTGCTGTCGGCTGTCTGCCGATGATGATATTGACTCATTTGGCTATGGGTCAGTTCACCCTCTACCCCTGGTGTAGGATCATTAACCATTGTTTTCCCCGTGATTCTTGGCGGTCACATCCCCCCATAAAATTGATGGTCACTTAATACTGACCCAACTCGCCATTTCAGCTTACAACTCTTAACCAGTCAGCACAGCTGGCCAGCTTCAGGTTGAGCATCAACCACAATCAATCATAACTATGATCAGTAGTGAACCCTACTTGCCAACATCAGGCACCAACCATCGCCAATCGCTATTGTCCATCACTCAGCATGAATAGACCCTTACTCACCATTACTTAACTATTATTAATCGGCTTGCTGACCATCATGAATAATCTTTATGAACCTCGCACATCACAAACCATCAATTAGCTATCCATCAACCATCAATTCACCATCATTGAGAATCATCAATCAAATTCTTTACCACTATAGATAAACTGTTTATCAACCATCAAACTACCATCAATGAACCACTTATCTCCACTAATCAACCATCAATCAAGGACTACTTAAGCACTCATACTATTTCACCATCAGTTAATCATCTATCAACTATCATCATCAACCACTACTTAAGCATCAATCAAACACCAATCAACCACCAAAAACCACCATGATTCCTTGCATCATCAGCACCAGCTACGTGCGCTAAACGCAGCTTGGCTTCATCCGCTGCCACCTGCGTTTTGAGGCGCCTCAAACTGCGTTCCGTCTTCCGCCCCAGCGGTGAGTACTGGCCCGGGACGATGTCTTCCACCACCATGGCGCCCCGGGGTCGCCCCAGGGTGGGAACTGCTTAAGCCTGAAGGAAAGGAGGCAACAAAACAGCAACGGCCTTATGTCCGGATCATGCGACGTAGTTGAGTAGTTGGCTGGGAGTCAAATGATTTTCTTCGTGGGAAATGGACAGCCATTTAACTATGGCTGTATGTACCATAATTGGCAGTAGCAATAGTTACCCTAGTTAGGAGTATGAACCAATTGAGCTAAGTAGGGGGCACCACCTTGTGTGTGTGTGTGTCCATGATTTACACCAAAGTTAAATCACTGGTCATTTGGTGTATCCAACAAGTAGGACGTTGTGACAGTACCGCACATTTCAGGTTCGATGCCTACTTCACCCATGGCAACCAACGTGAACCAATATGAAGCACAATTAATCATCATCATCCATCACTAATGGTCATTAAGCATCATCAACCAACATCAATCGTCATCAATAATCATCAATTATCAGGAAACATGTCATTCATCAAATCATTAACCATACTATTAATCATTATTAATCATCATTCCCTATCAAAAATGCTCGAAACATCAATCATCATACGACCCGCGCTCAGCCATGGATTCACCCGGTTCGACTCTCGAACTGAACAGCTTCGGCTTCTCATAGTGGGTACAATGATGTTCAACACAGCAGCCATTCAACCATATGGATGTTTCTCTTCTAGTCATGAACCGTTTATAGCAATGAACCACCAATTTCTATCCCATTTGGTCCCCTATTTTAAGAAACCACCATATTGACACTAGGTGTACCCATCTGCCACCTCAGAAGAAAACAAATAGATCCAGATTCTAAGTACCAAACTGATAAGGCTGTGAGTCAAAACCCTGTACCCCTGGTTCTCCATCATTAACCATTGTTTTCCCTATAAAATGGTTGGTTCTTATCACTAGAAAATTGGTTGATTAATATTGACCCATAGCCATGGTCTTACCCGTTCTCTCTTTGTGAGTGCAGGCAAAAAAACCACGCCCACCTTGCGGCACCCAAATCGCAGGTGGTTCCTGCTCCATGGCGTACAAGTGATGGCCCAAGGTGTTGTCTTTGTAGGCAGCCACCTGCACTCTAAAGGCGACTGTACGACAAGGTCGAGCAAAGGGTTTTCTAAATTTTGAGATGGTGTCAGGACAAGTCACCAAGCATGGCTACAGGGTTCATCCAGCCACTCAGCTTGTGATCGTGGTTGTTTGCCAGTTGTAACCCTAGGTTTCTTGAACTTTGAGGAAATGAAAGGGTGAAACAGGAAGATCAGCGGTAGTGCAGTTGTGATAGCTGTGAGCCCCCGAGCGTCATGTGGGACCTGGATGGGAGATCTTCCTTGACCGCTGCATCCTTCGATTGCATAGCTCATATCCACATCTTTGGAGTACTACATGGACATCCGAACCGGCCGGGGCGTAGTGATGACTTGTGTCAACTAAAAGTCATGCCCATGATGTAACGATCAAAGAACAAACTAACATGTCATTAAGCACTGGTGACCACCATAGACCACTAGGCATCATGCTGGTAATAGGCTGGTAGATCAAGCAGGTCGACCCCTGTGTACCCACCATTTCTGGATAGACTGGCCAATGGCGGGGCGGGGCCCAGCCACAAACCAATCAAACGTCACCAACGGTTA
>VSDK01007635.1:184082-186582 GCA_009767595.1 Symbiodinium kawagutii | reverse complement strand
CTGCACCGATTCGCTTCAGGCCTTAAAACTGGGGTGCACGAATTCAGGAAGTCCGTCCGGGCTTGGCAGAACAGGTAATCCCCCACAGATCTCCACATTTCCAGGCTGTTTGCTGGTTTCAACCCCTATAAAAAATATTGGTCAACCAACCAATTGTGAATAAATACTAGTGAAAATCAAATTTGTTTGAAACCACCAACCAGCAGGCCACTGAACAAGGAGCTTGTTGATACTGAACTTGGGGGTACCTTTCCATGGACAATCCCGTGTCAGTTGTGTAGCTGTTCGAGTTTTTTGGTGCGGGAACACGCGAGATGTCCCCCACAAGATGGTGCGTTCCCATCCGCCATTGCACCACCCAGGTGTGAGCTGCATCCAACTATGGACGGCTACGTGGCGCACTCTTCTCGACGATCAATAAGCCACCGAACCTGGTTGGTTCAGCCACCCCTCTGAGAAACATGCGCCAGTCAATCAACCAACCATCTGAAAGTCGTTGGGGACACTAACAAAAAGTCAATCATCCCACCAACCAGTACTGTGGTTGTTTAGGCATTGAATCACTATTGCTGGATATCATCACCTATTGTGTAACTTGATGGAAAAAATCAATCTCAAACCACCACCAAGCAACTCATGCGAGGAAAAGTCCTTGGACTTTTGGACCAGGCTCCGCAAGCGGTTGATCTGCTCCTCCCCAGAACCTTGGCAGTTGAAAAGCTGGGAGCACTGGTGGCCAGGGGTGATTCACATGGGAGGTTCTCAAGCTATAGGAGACTCCAAAACGCATGGTTTATTACTTTTGGAGACTCCCACCGTTACAACTTGCTGATAGAAACCAGTTCTGGTATAAACCAGTTCTGGTGACCAGCCCCTATTTCATGGTAACTGAAAGCATAGGCTCACTTGATCCACCCACCCATCCCGCAACATGTAGGAAACCCAACGTCACCAGCCATGCTGAAATCGGGCTGCCGCCGAAAGGAGGCGGATCCAAGTCCAGCCCAGCGGCTGGTTTCGCAACGGTACGGGAAGCCAAACTTCACGAAGCGCAGAGGTGCTTGGCCCTGGCACTCAGATGTTCACCCTCCCCAGGTCTGTTGGATTCCCTGCTGGATGTGAGAACTGGGATGTATCTGGGCCAAATAACGTTAGAGGTGAACTAAGCCCTATAAGCATGGTGAAGGCAACCACTTGCTCAGTGGGGATGCACATGCGAGTAAAAATCTTCCATGTTTCTGGTGGAGGACTGTATAAAACCACCTGGTTGGATGTGTACATCGGGGTCGCAGATGGCCGTGGGCAACCTGATGTCGCTAGCAAGCAGGATCGGCTACAAACCATGCCCCAAGCACAATGATTTGAGCGTGGTCCAGGGAGCTCAGGTCTTGCTGTATTACGAAGTGATGCCCCAGGATCCCCTGATTAGTTACCTTAGGTTCTGACTGGTCCTGTGCTTCCAGTTAACTTTAAAATAGGTAACCAACCCCACTTACAACGATGGTGGAAACCAGCTGGGTCCCAACTACAATGGTAACTGGCAGGGTCAGGGTATGACTGGGGTAACTAGTATCACTTTGCAGGGCGAAGCGATGGACATGCAATGACAATGAGCCAGCTGGCTATACCATGATTTGATGACCATCAGTGATCCTGCAGCGCAGCAGCTGTTCATTGATCACTGCTCAACGATCCATGTACTACTCAACTACGGAAATGAATGTCCCAACAAATACTGGATTCTGTTCATTTTTTGTGGCGCAACAACCACTGTTAAACACCACGGCAATTTTAGCATTCGGGCTGGAAATTTTCCGGACGTGTTCAATGATTCATAACCACTTACAAACTGGGCTCTGACAAAAAATCTGGGGTAACACCTGGTCAGGAACACATCTAAGTTGGTTCTCTTGAGTGTTCTGCCCACAAACCTCTATTGAAATGACCCAGCATCTGCGTCAACAATAATCCACGATAATCACTTCGCAGTGCACATTCCATTTTCTACGACCGAGAAGACTCCAGAACACTATCATTCCACTTTATCGTTAATCTCTCTAAAAAGAATTTTCCCTAGAAGTCTTGCCTTCAGACTTCTTGTTATCTCTTCTTCTTCTTCTTCATATTTCTTCCTTTCTCTTCTGTCGTCTTCTCCTTCCTTCTCCTTTTCCTTCTTCTTCACTCTTCCTCCTGTTCTTTCTTCATCTTCTCTCTTTATTTTTCTTCTTCTTCTTCTTCTTCTTCTTCTTCTTCTTCTTCTCTCGTTTTCCTCTTCCTTCTTCACCAAGCATCACTCAACTGCATTGGGCGGTGGCATCAACTCGCACTCTCACTGCTGGTAACTGGTGAACACAACACTGTAAACTATGGATACTTCACTTGCAAAAGTGCTACAATTTCCTCACTTCAGTTCTTCATCAAACCATGACAAGTTGTGTTCATCCAAAACTGGATTCCAGAGATGCCGATCAGCAGCAACTGGTAGTATAAATACCTCACC
>VSDK01007635.1:147169-184069 GCA_009767595.1 Symbiodinium kawagutii | reverse complement strand
CGGTTCAGCGGTTTCCCTGTCCTTGAAAGGCGTCATGTCCACAGCAACTACTGCGTGAGGACTCAAGAGCCCGGGTGTCTTCCACAGCATCTCAAAGTACTCGCACATTTCCTCCTGAAGAAACATCGCAACCAAAATTCCGCTGCGCGAGTGTGACTATTCTAATAATGATTGCATCCATTATCATATACATGTCAAAATGCAAATATGTATAAACATAAACGTGCTTCTATACATTATATATTCCACATGTCCAAAAAAGACATCTATCTCAAAAAAAATACGTGCTTTAGGTGTGTACATTATACGTACATATATACATTTATACAAGCATGTGTGCATAGACCGAATACGAGTCAAATCCATACACACCTAGCTATCGGAAACAAAACTTGTACAAATGATATGTCTATATCTGGACGCTCAGCTCAAAACATACAGTAGCTGCCAAAATGGGACTAGAGAAATGGCAATCTTTGCATAGGAAACCAAGCACTTTGCGGTCCTGCCAAGCCTTCTAGCAAGCATCATGGTGAATTCCGCACACATTTCTAATTCCTAAGCAACTTGTACGAACGGCTCAAACCACAAACAGTAGGAGGCTTCCAGTAGGAGGCTTCGTTACAATAGGTAGCTTGTAGGTTGATAGCTCTACTGGATGCTATACGTGATTGATCTGCTGCTTTCTAATGGGTTGATATATATGCTATATGTGGTTGACCTATGTTGATATGCTCAAGCCATGTACAACTTGGCTGAGCCATGGGCACCAGTGGAATGCAACTGTCCATGGGTTGATGTTCATGGCACAATCCTCAAAACAAACAGCATGTCCCAGCCATCCCATCCCTGTGGAAACATCAACATATTGGCGGTGGCCAATGCACTGTTGACCGTGTTTCCATCGTTTTTGCCGTCCTTGCCAACCATTGTCACTATCCAGCATTCTTGTCCATTGACAATTCTTAACCAATCAATCATGTTTTTTCATTGTCAACCATGTCTTATGTACAATGATTGACCGTTCTTATCTGTCATCATTAATGATCAATATTGCCCATCTAACCATTTTTATTCACTTCATTAGCACAACCATGCTTGATCGTTGACCAGTTTTGACCAAAAAACCAGGAATTGTGTTTCACCGTTGTTTATTCACCATGCACCATCATCAATCATGGCAAATCATCATTTTTGTTAAGCATACCAACCAGCAATCAATCATTAACCAACGTGGTCAATGATGGCTGCTGATGGAAAATTACATGGTGGTTTCTCAAAATAAGGATCCGGCCAAATCATCAAATATTAGGCATTTATAGTTCTAAACAAACCATTTTTTGGGGTACCCCTATGGCTTGAGAAACCCCCACATGATTAATGACTGCTTCTGAAACATTCTGAATCAACAACCAATCACCACCGTGGATCGACGTCAAGCAACTCCGCTAAACCATTCTTCATTCAACATGTTCATTAAGAGCGAAAACAGTATCGACCACTATCAATTATTAAAGCATCAACTTATCACTTTTCATGGCTAATTGATGGTTACTTTTTGACTACTTGTCCTCGCCAACACTAACCTAACGTGACCACCAATTAACAACCATCAATCATCAATTGACCAACGTCAACCACCATTATCCAGGCATAAATTCATCAACTCTACGCATCACAAATGATCATTAAACATTGTTCATTCAACATCAAACTTTGATATCGGTTTATCCACTAACATCAACCATTTTCATGAATCATCATCAACCATCATCAACCATCGTGCACCATAATTAACCAACATGAAGCATTGTCATTCACCATGCCTCACCATCTCACCACGTCACAGTTCCCTCTCCTTATCTGCATCGATCACTACGAGGTCGAAAGGACGAGTGCCCTTGGCAGCACAGATGCGTCGCAAGGATTCCTGCGAGCACTTGGAAGGAGGGCAAAAATAAACAAGAGATGGCTGGATATAGGGCCTTGGTGATGGCTAAAAAAGGGTTAAATGATGGATAAACAGTGGTAAATGATGTTTAATGATGGCTGATGATGGTCAAATCATGGTGTTATGGGCTATATCATATACTGTAACCAAGGGCTAACAGGGGCATAACAAGGCCTTTATGGACAACAAGGGCTTGATGGCGATGTAAGGCATAACAAACGGTTTATGGCTTGATTTCGGGCTTTGTGATGGTTAATTCTGGTTCATAATGGAAAAGTAATGTTCCATTATGGTTGATTTAATGGTGGTTCATTGTGGCTATAGATTGTTTAAATGTGCTTGAATACATGTGGATGATGGATGAGTTGTAATTAATGATGATTGATCATGGGCTTTGCGATTTGCCAGAGTGGGGAGCTACCCCTACAGCTTGATAAACCAGCCTACCTAAATGTACCGGAACGCATGTGGAAATCATTGACGGCTCCTGCGTGTTGGCGGAGGGTTAGAGCTACTTGAAACCACAGCTAGTCAATGACCAGGACGAAACCCGGCTCAATCATCACTCCAAAAATCTGCTGATCCAATTGGTTAACGACATATATCAAGGTCGACCAACTCTCTTGCAACTTGTTCCCTCTCAGCAGTTCAATGCACATCATCCCAACCAACATCATTATAGTGAGAACGCATTACGTCCTTATAATTGCAAATCATGAATGATGGATCATGGATTCAAAGGATCAATCTGATAAAACAAATCATCACCACCAACATCATGTGATTAGAATATTCAAGAATCATAATTATCTAACCATTTGAAACCATTAGAAACCATCATCAACCATCAAGTTTATCATTCATCACCCGTCCTTCACCACTGTTCTTAGATAGCCGCCACTGGCAACACCGAAGGAAGGGCCCCCCCTTTCCAACCAACGTGGCCATCCCAACCATTGCGGAAGGGGAACACCACCAAGATTGATCACTTTTAATTAGCCATGATTAGCAATTGAAAATCAGTGATTAATTTTCCAGAATGAACCAAACAAAAATGATTAACAATTATAATCATATTAAAAATTAGCCACCAAGATTGATTCGCAATTCAAACTGATCAACAATTAGCCCATACTAATCAACTATAATCAGTGATTAATCAACAAAAGTGATGAATTAGCCAGTATTAGCTTCCCCGCATTGCCAGGTATAAGCCAAAACTATCATTGATGGTTAATACCTATTGGCTAGGGATTGTTAAAGTTCTTGACCATAAGAATAGTTCACCATAGTACAGTAAATGGTGATGGAACTATCACTAACAACAGTTCTTAAGTTCTGAACATCAGTGCCATCCCCCAGGTTATTAGGCTTCAGGCTTTAGGTCCCATCACTAAATCCAGCAGGCTTCTTAACCACACTTCACCACAAGGTGGACCCCTGGCAGTTATAAGTTGGGTACCCCTACAACCGGCAGAAGTCACCCTACTTAAGCTGCTTATGAACCAACTAACCTCAGTGGTTGGGGGGGCCCAACATGGGTTCCTCCATCTTCACCACCAACCGGTCCCACGGGTCCCACCGCAGCTTCATCATCCCCCCGGGGCAGCTCCCCATGCGCCGCCGCAGCAGCGCCGCGCATCCTGTGCCGGGCCCATCATGGTCACCACGCCCCGCAACTTGGGTCCACCGAAGCGGCGCCCGAAGTTCACCACGAAGGGATCCAACTCTAAGGAGATCAACCTGGGATGATGGAAGGGTTGGGGTTAGTGGTGGGTTGATGCTTGGTTACTGGCTTATGGTTGGTCAATGGGGGGTTAGGATGGGTTCATGAATCTTTGACGAATGGTTAGCTAGTGGTTGTGCTAAATGGTTGTTTGATAATGTTCAACTAATGGTTAACTAATGGTTTCCTCAAGAGATGAAAAGGTTGGGGTTTATCATGGTTGGTGGTCAGTGGTTGGGTGGTGAATGGTTGATAAATGGTTGGCTAATTGACCAATGGTTGGTTAACTAATGGTTAACCCAATGGTTGTGGTGAAAGGTTAATTAGCATGATAATCATGGTTAAGGATAGTTCATGGTACCAGCAGTTCAATAGTGGTTGCGGTTAATCTTGGTTGGTTAAGGAATGGTTAACTAATGGTTAAGAAATGGTTGTTAGTTGACTAATGGTCATTGATGGCTAATGGTGGTTAATATTGTAATGGTTGGCTCATATTGGTTAATGAAATGGTGGAATTGGAGTTGATACTGAAAACAAATCATTTAACCCAATCAAAAGGTTGTGGTTAATACTGAGTTGGTTAATTACATTAAGGAATGCTTGATGATAGTGGACCATTATTGACCAATCATTCACCACAACGATTAGGTAAGTACTGTAGTGGATGGTCAATAATGGTTAATGAATGGTTGGCTAATGATAGGTAATCGGTGGTTGTGGTTAATCAAAGTAATGGCCAATGGTTGTGATGAATGGTTGGTTGATAGTGGTAGTGGTTAAGGTAGTGGTTAATGAATGTTACTTTTAGTGAACATGGTTAATTGTGGTTAATCAATGGCGGTTGATACTAGTGAGATGAATGGCCAACCAACTATTGATTGCGTCGCTTCTTGGACCCTTCATCTGCTGAGTGGCTGCATGGCTAGCCAGCATCAAATGGTTGAACCCAGTTTGATGCTGGTGAACTGGTTGATCCAGCATCAGACAGCATCATCACTAGTCCGCTATCAAGAAGGCTGATGGGTCTTCCACCAACAGCATCAAGTTCTGCCCATGCCCCCGAGCTGCAAGAAACCAGCCTTGGACACAGCCACGCCTCTGCAGAACCAAGAAACTCACCAGCAGAGTCCAAAGCTTCCGCCAAGGCCAAAGAACCTGCGCTAGCGAACGAACCAGGATTCATCAGCAATGACCAATCATGTGCATGACAACGG
Source organism: Symbiodinium kawagutii (assembly GCA_009767595.1). Lineage (NCBI taxonomy): Eukaryota > Dinophyceae > Suessiales > Symbiodiniaceae > Symbiodinium > Symbiodinium kawagutii. The sequence goes on along the minus strand of VSDK01007635.1, from coordinate 179,178 downwards.
TCCGGTAGTTTGTCAACATCGTTGTGGTCATTTTTTGGAAAATCAAAGTGTACATGACCCATCAATTGCTGGTTGGTGGTTTCCACCCCTATGAAAAATATTACAGTAGTCAACCAACCAATCATTTGGTCTCACGCGGCCTTCAGGAATCCTGGCGCATACCATTGCTAGCCCGAGTTCGGCAGGCAAATGGGAGAAAACCAATCATTTGGTAATACTAGTAAAAATTAAACAAGTCTTAGTTGGTAACCATCATTATCGATGACTAATGACCCTTCGTCTCGGCTCGCTGCACCTACACCGCAGAAGCTGCCAATCTCCAGCACACGCTTGGCCTGACAGCGTGTCACAGTGGACCAAACATGCGACTCCTATGGGCTGAGAGGGTTGGCTGAGATTTTGTGATGATGAGTGATGATGAGCGATGATGAGTAGTGACGTGAAAACTAACAATGATCAGGAAACTTGGATGGTTCATGTTAGTTCTCTTTCATGATCTGACACTGCACGCGCGTTTTGTGGGTTCGCAGTTGCCATGACCAGAATATAGTGGCATTTCCATGCATTTCCCGTACAAAATGGCCTTGCCATAAATGACTAGTAACTGATACTTGGATGTTCCATACTCAGCAAGTGGTCACTAACCATTGTTTATACGGGTATCACCTACCTCATAGGGCTTTTCAACCAACAACTTAGTCAATGACCAATACTGTACCAGTAACTTAAGCAAAACTTTAATCAGCGATTCAACCAATATATCACCATGGTTGTCCATCAATGGCTGAACCAGGAACCAGTATCTTAAGCAATGCTTCAATCAGGACCTTAATCCATATGAATATGTGCCTTGCTTAACCAATGACTAAACTCATATTTTGCCATCTTTAGCCATTAACTCAACCCACATTTACCATGGTTCACCATTTTTGTAGGGGTATAATCCACCTTACAGTGCTATTTACCATGATTAAACAACAACCAACTAACATCATAGCCATATCACCGCCATCAACCACTGCTGCGCCTGTGTCGACTTCACCAACCACTGCAGCAGGGCACAGCGGTCCTGACTGGCAGACCACCTGAGCACTTGAAACGTGGGGGCGGTGTCATCGTGAGACCGTTGATGTTGAGGACTCCTTGGCAACGGTGAAACATCATGGTTGACAAAGGTTTATTATGGTTTATGATGGCTAATGATGGTTGATTATGGTTTATCATGGTTTATAACTGTTATATAGTTAATTGTTAATGATGTTTCAAAACTCAAGTTAGGAGTGGTTTGGTGATCATCATTGGTCAATGATTGGGAATTCTGATGGGCTAGTGGTTGGTGATTATGATTGGTTTATGAATGGCTCAGGTTGGTGATCAAGATTGGTCAATGATTGGTGACTGTGGTTGGCAAATAGTTGGCGATTATGGTTGGTCCATTAGTAATTGAATGATAAGTGCTGGTTCATGATGATGGATTGATGGCTGAAACGTTTGATCATGGCTGATAGCGTTTACAATTATGGCTGATGCTTAGTAGTGGCTTGTTTTGGGTTGCTTCAGCATGCTTTTTAGCCAGGATCAATGGTTAAACAATGGGAAATGAAAAATGACAATTGTGGTTGATGATTCTGAATCATGATTCATGATGATCAAGGATGGTGAATGATGGTGGAAATTGGTCGTCCAGCAAACCTGTGATTCTGTAAAAAATCTTTGTTGATTACTTCTACGACAAGAATGACCCTAATGTTGGTTGATTGATGTTTTAATATGTTTTCGTTACGCTCGTATGCTTCCCAAGGTTGTAGATACTCAACGACATGTCTTGATACAGAAAGGATACCATTCAACCGTACATGGCGCACCTCAATATTGCGAAATGACTTTGTATGACCAGAGTGATTCAATCATTAATCACATAACCATCATACAACGTCATGAACCATCGTTCAACCAATTACTAAGCATGAATTGACAATCAACTACTACATGGCTGTGGGTCAAAACCCCGTACCCCTGGTTCCCCTATCATTAACCATTGTTTCCCTTATTATTGTTGGTGGTTATCCCCCATTAGTTGTTGGTTAATATTGACAATCAACTACTACATAATAAGCCATTGATGGGCCCAAGTCCACTTCCCACATCAACTGGAACCTGGCTCATGGTACCAGTTCTTTGTGCACACCGAAATGTGCAAAGGATCGCATCTTCGGCATCATCCTGTCGACCCAGGCGGTACCACGCTGGCCAGTTCTTGCCGCGATTCTTCCCATAGTAACCTGCATAAGCCACAATTAAAGCCATGATCAGCCATTAACACTAGTAGCCACTAGTTATCACCATCAATCACCTGTAGTGGCTGTTAACCATTTGAACACATGAATGTTGCCTTCATTGGCAGTGATAACCTATCTGTCTGCAAGCACTAAATAGCCACCAGCGATCAATTAATCAACCACAGACTAATCAATCACTAATTGACACTTAACCATACTTAACCATCATGATGCACCATTGATCCTTAGTCAAAAACATTATCAACCATCAATTTTCAGCACGAGCTGCAACGGGTTATACACACTAACGATGGTTTAATCATCGCTGATTACACTCAATAATGAACCATTGACTGACCAACAATGACTATAATTAGCCTTGAACTGACCATTCTTGACCACAACCAAAAAAATATCATCAGCATTAACCACCAAAGTCACACAGTCAGTGAACATGGTTGACCGCTCGCATTAGCCATGAAATTCACCATGAATTGTTTCCAATTGGCTTACCATCAATAATCACCACTAGTTAATATAATCAAAAGACCATTAATTCAGGAAATGATTCCCAGTATTGATGGCTATTTTTAACGTCAGTTTAGCCATCACGAAGTTCCCTAAATCATCCAATATAATTCATTCATAGCAACAAACCCTAACTTTGCGGCTTCCGAAACTGGTTTAAAAAACCACCAAACTGGAATCAGCTGGTATATCTCCTACTGTTGTTGGTTATTATCCCAGTTTGATTAATCATTGACCAGCTAGTTCCCTACGGCTTAAGAAACCACTAGTTGGTATATCCATGTATATCCCCTATAGTTGTTGGTGATTATCCCCCTGTAGTTGGTATGACCAGTTTCGGGGTCCCCGGCGGGGTCCCCTCTGGCTTCAGAAACCCGTCCGTGAAGATTCACTCAGCATCTCTGCACATCTTCCAAGGAACTCCGCTCGCATTTGGATCTTCGTGAGGCCTTCCTCGTAGTTCAGGGCCCAGTCCTGGTAGCTGGGATGGCAACCACGCGAGTTTGTTGTGACCCGAATGGGAAACAAGTAGCTGTCAACGACCCAATGTTTAAGCAAAATTAGAATTAATCGTGAATTTCTAATCTAAATTTTAAAAAAATCAACAACATTATAGAACCATGCCGGTGGCTCACCACATTTTATGCTAAACTAAATCAGACATCTGAATCTGTATGAATCGGTAATGGTTGACTTTCCACGCTAAAAATTAAAGGACTACCAAAGGGTCATGACTCCTCTCACCATTATTAATCAACAAGAGCCACAAATGATCATCAGCCAACCAACGATGATAAGTAAATGGTCATGAACCAGACATGATATATCAACAAGACCAGCCGTCTTATCAGCGATCTGCGGCACCTTGTCGAAAAGAGTCAAGCAGTTTGCGCCGCGCACCCATGTGACTTTGCGTGCAAGCAAGATGGCGCCACAGGTCAGTGGATCGTCCAAGTTTCCCACCTTGGAGCAAATGCACCTTCCTTCCTCCCTCCATTCAGGTCGAAACACAGCCTTGTGTTGGAGGAATCAATTTTGACCGCCAGTCTGCCAGACAACAGTAGTTTACGGCCATTCACGGCATCCAGCCGAGTGGGCTGGATCCCAAGGTTCTTGCATGTTCTGCCAGGTTGATCACATAGGCCGGGACCCCGAACATAATATTCGGAAGCGAGCCAGTTCCCTTCGGCATCCGGCCGGTACTGTTGCACTTCGTTTTCGCAACAGCGGCCCAAGGTCGGACCTTCAACTTTCCGCGGCAAAAATACACGATTGTACGTGACAAAACCATGAGCATTTGCCGAAACCGGGAAAGCTAACTATATAAAGATGTTCTCATAATTTTGGGTGACAGCTGCAAAGTTGATTAAGTCTCCTATTTGGTGAGGGTTCCCATGTACGCATGCTTCTTCAAGAGTTGCTTCTTGAAAGAGGAAGCAACTAAGTCTGGGAGGTTAACACACCAGACAAAACACAATATAGGAAACAATCGTCTTAGCAAAAATGTTTGCTTCTATATGGTTACTTGCTCAGAATCGTAAACTCTTTGGGAGGCCCCTTCACACTAAAAAAATTAGAGGTCACCAAAATCAAGAACGCTGTGATGGATCTGAACGGAAAGGACAGACTGTGGCTGATGCTATGGCAGAACAACACAATCAACAAATAAACTCTGTACGGGTTTACTTCTCGGGCTTGTATCTAACGTCCTCTTTTTACCAAAAAACATTTCACCACATAAGATCATTAGTGTACTGAGCCTTTGCGCTGCTACTACGGAAACAACCTCGGATTTCGAGCCAGGATGATCTGCGGGTTGATTCCTCATGTTCTGGGTCTTCGGTTGCCAAAAGCATCACCAAACGATTGAAAATCATTCGAATGGGTTCAACTAATCACCTATAATTGATACTTGGATGTGCAGGTGGGGTTATAACCATGGTTATAAGCCCTATAAGGTAGCTTATAACCCCTAAAAACCGGAGCCGTGGGGGTGCACATCCAAGTAGGTGACAGATGGCTATCCACATACATAGGGATCCCGGATCCGCGCACCACGCTACAGCTGAGCTAGTCGCCGCCCATCCGGGAACGCCACGCCACGTCCTCGTCACGAACGGCCCGACGCAGCTCCTCCATGGCAGAGACTTCCTGAATGGAACGGGTGGGGAATGGAACGAGAAACCACCGGGCTGGTGGCGGATTGTTTTGCAGCTTATCATGGTTGATTATCATGGTTGATCATTGTCTCATGGTGGTTATTATAATTGGTAGTAGTGGTTTTGTAAGCGTCAAGTCAATAGATGTAGATAGTACTTAATAGTGGTGAGTCAGGGTTAATGATGGTTTATACTGGATAATGATGGTTTATCATGGGAATCAATCAACAAGAATGGTGGTAATCAATCAAGTATAGTTGGTGGTACTCAATCAAGTACAATGGCGGTAATCAATCAACAATAGTGGTTCATCCTGGTTTCGCTAATGAATTAAAGCCGCACTCAATTTGGTGGTTTCTCAAAAGAGGGGTGCCCCCAAATCACCCTGTATCAACCATTTCTAGTAATAAACCAAGCATTTTTTGGGTCCCCGATTTTGGGAAACCACCATTTATGATTGAGGTTCAAAAACAAGCATTAATCGTTGATCATGATCCAGGCTCCAGCCTTGACTCATGGCAAGCATTGGTGAAGAATTGCTTTTTTGTAATGGATAACGTAACGGTTTAGGTAATGTCTAACCAAAAGCTTCAGAATAGTTTTGCATGAACTTGGATGCCAAGATTTGTTCAAATCATAGTTCATGTTTGTTTTGAGTAGAAGCCACATGGCTGGTTGTCTACAAAATGGTGTTTAACCGTCCACATGATTACAATCATTGTTGTTAATGGTGACTTAGAGACAGAGAGGTGAACTATAATCATGTTATATTGATTTAGTACTGGTTACCGTAAGCAAGAACCATGGTTGAACCACGTGTTTTTTTCCATAAGGCGCAAGACTGGTGCACTTGAAAGGTGACTTGCTGATGGCCATGAACGGCCCAGCGGAAGCTGTGCTCTCATGCCCAGATGAGGCCCCCCCAACAGTGCGAGGACAACAAACGAGCAAAAATAGGAAAAATCTGACACAAAGGGAAAAGCAAACTATCCCGAAGGTGAACATAATCTAAAACAGAGAGCAAACATATCAAAAATCTGAAACAAAGGGAAAAGTAATGAAAAGCAAACTGTCCCGAAGGTGAACATAATCTTAACAGTGAACTATTCTGGTTAATTAGATGGTTGTTGGCTAATAATGGTTGGCTAATGAAGGTGGTTGTTTTAGAATTCACTTAATCTAAATACGCTAGTTAATTCATTTAAATAAAGGTGGTTGTTGGCTAATAATGGTTGGTATGAGACAGGTGATGCCTGGCATCGTTGACTCAAATTTTCTCACAAGCAGGCCAACAGTACACATAACCAGCTTAATACGTGGGTTATTACCGAATCACAGACGATTGGAAGGTATCACTTCGAATGGTTTTGAAATTCTCGTGTAAACTGCTTGTGTGAGAATTTCCACCATTCATAGAGTAGAGTGTGTGCCGACTAACTACAAACGTTGATGTTCGATTTCCAGGTTCGTTTACCAAAAGGTATTGCTTTATGGTTTTTGTTTTCCACAATGACAATACTTACCTAATAATACCAGGGGTTCGGAATGGTCTTTGATCAAAACAATGAATCAACTAAAGTTCGGGAGCTGGGAAACGATCCAATGCAATGGCAACATGCTGTTGATTTTGGCCGCCAAGGAATTCAAGCATGCCGCCCCGTCTGAGGAAGCTGGAGTCTAAAACTCATTGGCTGCTGCATTAAAGAACTCGCCTGATCCAATTCTCGCTAGTGAAAACAATCTACCGTGGCATGCACCAATGGCGTAGAGGAATGTGAGCACGTTCTCACTGACAAAGGGCCCAAATCCTTGCAAGGATATCAGAGACTGATACGCTTGTTCCGGGCGATCTTTGAGGACAGCGAATCAAATTCTGAATCTTTCAGGCCATAGTTTCAGCACATTCACCCGGACTAGGATAGACCATCAGACATTCACCATAAAACTCTTTTGGTTTGCAGCCTCACATTTTATCTTCGCAATATGAACAACCACAGAATGAATTGACTGACAGCCAAATTTCTCAAGTTCTTTCAATAGGTGAGTCCATAATTTCGAACCAGTAGTACTGTATATCTTACGCATCAACCAAAGTCACTGCTTACTGTTAGTCATGATTCTCAAGCAGTATCAATGGCTATGTCACCCATCAACCCTTGACAATGCTTCCTAACCACCCACTGGATGTGGCCATCTGCTAAAGTTGGGAGCGTTTTTGCCAAGGCATCCAAAGTGTTGATGGTTTTAGCCGAACAAAAATGTCTCACGTGTCCAACGATTATCCCTTGTTTGGCAAAATCACCAATTAGACAAAAGCAGGCTGATTGAGCAAATATTCACGTATTATAGGTTCTCAGTCCATACTAGTCATTATGAAACCATTGTTAACCCTGTCTGAATCATTGTTCTACATGTTTTTAGCCACGATGAGCCATGTTTCTTAATGCGGCAACTATTGAAGAAAAGTCATTACTAAAAAAACATGATCAACCGTGACTGGAACAAATAGACCATTATCCACCAGCATGAACAATTATTTGACCATGATCAAGCATCTATGAATCGATTGGCGCACATGTAGCGGAATGTGTCATTATATAATTATCAACTATTATTTACTCATTCTTAGCCACTATCTTCCAAAACTAGCCGTGTTCAAACATTCCCAACCATCATTCAACCACTTTCACCATCATTTATCCACCATTTTACCATTGTTTCACCATGATTCCTTAGCCACCATACCAGCCTTTAGCCATTATTCCCCTTGATTAGCCATTATCTAGCTATCAGTTCTCCATTGTCTAATCACTATTATCCACTATTTATCATCAACCGTTACGTACTATGTCAACCATTATGTAACCATTGTTTAGCATCTACACCATGGTTAACAATCATCTAACCATTTTTCATTCATCATATAACCATCATTTGACCAATGTTTAATCAAAATTATCCACTATTTATCATAAATTGCTACTATTTTGACCATTATCAAACCATTGTTTGACCATGGTTTAGCTATCACTTAGCCATCATTGAGCCATAGTTCAACCATTGTCTAGCCATTATTAAGCCATCATTGAACCATCATTTAGCCGTGCTCAGCCCTTACTACCCCTGATGAACTCATGAACTCATTCGATGGGCCGCCTCGGTCGCCTTGGGAGCAGCCCAAGGTGGAGACGCCTCAGGAGCAACAGAAAGATCCAAGCAAAATAACGGTGTAACGAAGCGCTGGCAAGGACCTGGCGTATGGATAGTCATGTTTGATAGGTGCAATGGTTGTTATCTAGCTGGTTAATGGTTAATAGGGGAGATTAACCAACAATGATAGGGGATATACCAACTAGATAGCTATGGGTCAATATCACCAACCCCTTTTCCAGGGATAATAACCAACAATAATAGGAGAAACAATGGTTGATGACGGGGCAACCAGGGGGTGGTTTCTCAAAATAGGGATGCCGAAAAAAGTGTTTGGTTTAGTACTAAAAATGATTTAAACAAAGATGATTTGGGGGTACCCCTATCTTGAGAAACCACCATATGATAAGTGGGAATGGTGTCTGAAAAAATGTCTTTACAATCATTATCACATCATTGTGAAACTTATTGCAAATGATGTGCAATTCAAACTGATAATGGTGGACACTTCCGCTTTCCCTTGTCAATACGGAATAATCATGGTTACTTACCACACATACACTGGGTGACTAGGTTACTAGGGAAACACTCGGGAACAATAGTGGTTACCCTCTGGTAGTAGATCAACTTGGAAATGGAAAACCGCACTGTATTTGATAAAGAAACCTTGGGAAAGCTTCGATACCCTCTGGCAACCTAACGTGGCAATGGAAATTCCACCATAAATGGATCATTTCACGGGGTTGCTCTATAAAATAGTGAGATTTTCCACATGCTTGTCAACCAATAAACCATTTTTCAATAACTACCAGGGAAAATAAAAAACGTTTGAAAACACCAACCAGTGCTCTTATTGTTGCGTATTGATGGGTCCATTCTGACAACACTATCTCCGAACTGCAAGTTCATGGATTTTGGTCCATTGCCATGTTTGAATCACCGGAGTCCAACTCAAGAAATCGAAATTCCACCATAAATGCACCATTTCCCAGGGTTTCTCTAAAAAATATATTCATTTGCCGGTGCCATGTTAAATTACTGGAGTGAAACCCAAGAACTGCCGCATTTCTCCCAAGCAGCTGCCACGGAGTAGACGTTGGGAAAGGTCTGCAGCGCATGTGCACCGCTCGCCAAGCCACTCGAAACCTGACTGTGGCGCGCAACCAGCAAACCCCAGGTGAGTGAGTGAAACCCAACCCACCAAGCAACCAAGCAACCAAGCAACCAAGCAACCAACCAACCAAGCACCCAAGCAACCAAGCAACCAACCAACCAAGCACCCAAGCAACCAAGCAACCAAGCAACCAAGCAACCAAGCAACCAAGCAACCAAGCACCCAAGCAACCAAGCACCCAAGCAACCAAGCAACCAAGCACCCAAGCAACCAAGCAACCTAGCAACCAAGCAACCAAGCAACCAACCGACCAACCAACCAACCAACCAAGCAACCAAGCAACCAAGCAACCAACCGACCAACCAACCAACCAACCAAGCAACCAAGCACCCAAGCAACCAACCAACCAAGCAACCAACCAAGCAAGCAAGCAACCAACCAAGCAACCAACCAACCAAGCAAGCAAGCAACCAACCAACCAAGCAACCAACCAACCAACCAACTAAGCCAAGAAAATGATGGTTGATAATGATTGACTGTTATAATGATGGTTGTCATGATGGCTATGAGGCGACAATGATGATCACATAATTATATTTAAAGTGGATGGTAAGGATTCATGACCAAGCAACCAGCCAACCAACCAACCAACCAACCAACCAACCAACCAGCCAACCAGGTAGTTTCACGAGGTGTACTAAACCCAGGTGTCGACTAGATAAGCAACCAAGCAATGTACCAACCAGTTTGCGTTGCTACATCTCTGTTATTGTTGGTTTGTGAACGCCTGCTAAAGTTCGGTGGTGATGCTTAATTAATCATAAACCAGCCAGCCAACTAGGGTGAATGGAAGAAACCAAGCAAAAAGGCAAGGCTTGCCATCATTATGATGGCTAAATAATGATAGTTAAATGATGGTTAAACAAAGGCAAAGCAAACCCAAAATAAATGAAAGAAAACAAACACCTAACATCGTCAAACGCTAAGTCGCCAAGAGAAATAACCAAGCAGTACAGTAAGCAAAGCAAATAAGTGAAACCAACCAGGGTCTATCCATGGATCTTGCGTAATCCTGCAGTGCAAAACTGATGATGAAACATGGACGTATTCAAGCCCAGGACACAAAGGTAAGCATCCGACAATACAAATGATGAAAATGTCAAGGCAATCACATAGTGACTGACAGTGGGAGACGAGGAAGTGTCACTTATAACTGCTTAGTGGCCATAAGCCAGCCCAAAGATATGAGTTGATTGACCGGATATCAAAAAAAATGCTGGGGAAAATCAAACATTCCTCAAACCGCCAACCAGCCATTGAAATCAAGTACCACGTGGAGAAATCGGGTTGCCGCCCCCAACTAGAATAGCTTTTGCAGTTTCCTAGCAACGTTCCTAAACTGCAGTTGGTTGCACATCCAAGGGGAGCTCAGGTGGAAACTAATTCAACTTGCAAGAGCAACCCATGTGGAAGAGCTAACTGCTCAGTTACACAGCTAGAGCAGTGGTTTGGTATTTCGAGCAGTCTCACAACTGACATAAAACTGACACTGCTTCTAAAGAGGCCATCTCATTGGCTGGATCATTCACTACCATATGGTGACCGGCCACGCCTGCTAGCTTCTGGCCTCTCTTTTCCTTCAAAAGGACCAGCTCGGGATACCCCTGGTTCCAAGCATCACCCTCCCAAGCACTAGCCAGTTACGGCCATTCCCAACTCGAAACCCAGCCAGGCTATTCGCACTTGCCAAGGTACAGTGCGTGCCATGCTTGAGGCTAAGATCACAAGAGCAACAGAGCGTTTTTTGAGCTTTAGAAATGCCTGCAAATGCATGAGACATGCATGGGTATCTCGGTAAATTTATCGTATCTTTTGCTAAAACCTTTTACTTTAGTGAGTATATGATAACCCATCTAATCCAAAAAATCTAAAGATCTAAGTGAGTGGCATTTAGTGGCTGTCAACCACCCATTTATGATGGGACATCCAAAATACTGAACCATACGTAGCTGGTGCTTTCTCTTCAAATCCGCATGTTTTTTCCAAATTCTCCCATCGGTTCCAATATCTCAGCCCATCTATTTCCCCCAAAAATGCGTTGGTCAGTCACATGGTTTGTACCAATGGCCAATGAATAACTGGAAGTTTCTTTAGATAGCGAAACCCCAAAAATGGTTGGTTACGATGGGTTTCTTACCATACATGCTTCATATTAGGCGAGTTGGGGATCCACCATTGGTTAAGTGACTCTCTTGGCCAATGTGAAGGGTCAATGGCCCACCATGTTTGCCAGTCAAGTGGTAAAGGGCCCACCACCCAAGTCAGCAACGTACAACTTGGCGAAGCATCAAGGAATAATCAAAGGTGTTATAGCATAGTTAGCAGGTCGTTACCAGGATTCCGTGATCAACTCGGAAACAATCCATAAAACTACAGGCTGGTGAACAATCTGATCCACGGACCAACAGATTTCAAAAAATCGGCCAACAAATGGCTAACTAGCTGGTTAATAGTGGTTTATAGCCAACGCAAACAGGGTGGATACAAAGACAATCAACCAGGTTTTTCTTTTCAATTGCTCGCACGAAACATGTAACTATTGTCCTCGTATCGTGCTCAAAGCCACTACCCCAAGAAACCGGCCGCTGGAACAATAATCAACCACGGTTTTTGGGTGAGTGTTGGTGGAAGCCAAAAAATAAGAACACCATGTGGGCGTTTCTCAAAACGAGGGACCCCCCAAATCATCTGAAATTGATCATGTACAGCGAGGAAACCAGCATAATTTTGGGGTTCAAAACTGGTGACAAACCACAAATAAGTAATAGTTGTTACCCGTTCTTGTTGGTTATGATCCCCTGTCACTAACCACTGTCAGTGGTTATAACCCCATATATCAACCGGTATGAAAAAACAAAAAGGTGTTTCTCAAAATAAGTTTCCAAAAAGTTGGTTTCTCACATTTTCTCACTAAAAACGGTAAATCTTGCATGTTCTGGGTGCCCGTTGAGAAACCACCACATGGATAAACCAAAAAGCACATGGGAAATCTTCATCACATCCAACTGTGATAAAAGGTTCTTTAAAAGGCCATACCCTTTGGTAAACTGACATGGCAATGGAAAATCCACCATTTTGTTAGGAAAAACCCAGGAAATAATCCATTTATGGTGGATTTTCGATTGCCATGCTAGTTTACCAAAGGCTATGAGCACCCCTGGCTCCTAGCCTCGCTCCCAACATCTCCAGCCACGAAAACCCATGCAGCATCACCAGTGCTGCTGGGCCACGCTTGGGCATAGCACGTTGGCCAACATCAAAGGCCTGGGCAAAGCTGCTGCCAGGAGCTGGGGCTTTGATTCACCAACCAATTTGTTGGAAAGCAATGGTTAATAAGATTCATGTAAGGGTTAAGAATATCAATGGTTCATGGTAATCAATGGTTCATGGTAATCAATGGTAACCAATGCACAATCAATGGTTTATACAGGTTGGCAATGCAATTGCCTTATAACCAATGTTGGCAATCTAATTATATGGGTAGTTTGATGTAACAAATGGTTATGTCTGCAATTCGGCAATAATAATCAGGTTATATAAACTATAATGGCTAACAACCAACCTTGGTTCATAGGTTGATGTCAGGGGTTAATAAGGGTTGGTTATGTAAGAATGAGGGAAGGCTAATAAAGGCCATTAAAAGGGATAAGATAAAGGTGGTAAGCATATAGATATATGTTTAGAAACCAATGGCTAAGGGTTACCTACCACCAACAGCAATGCCTGATAACAAATATCTACGAGTTTAAAAATCCAAACGCCATTGATGGTAACAGTTTGTAATTAATCGAAACATACGCATAATCAGGGTTGATGAGAGCAAAGCCCAAGCAATGAGGTCGGGTGAGTAACTTGAATGATATGGTAGTATCAACCATGGTTGTTGTTAAGGGTTGATGATTGTTGAAGCTGGGAATCATCACCGTCAATGACAGGGAATATACCAAATATGTATGGTTGTTGGTCAATATTCACCAACCAACAAATGGGTACCGTCGGATACCAGTCAATAGTCACCAAGAATGTTAGGGAATATGTCAACTATGCGTATGGTTAACTATGAATCAAAACCAGAACCAAAGCCATGGTTTGATGAACACATCGCAGGGAAGGCTTGTTTGGTCATTTAGGGGCTGTTCATAGGTTACAGGGTTGTGACCCGCAGCCATATGATAATAGAGTGGGGGAATGAACAGCAACAAGAAAACGCGGGTGATACAACAACTTGCAGCAACGAAAAACAATGAAATAGTATCAATTCAAAAAACAAATATCATTGCTTTACAGTAGCAAATGGTTAATACATATCATATCTATTACAGCTGTATCATTTCCCACTGTAACACATATCATTCCCCAAATGTAATACAACAACAAAACATGATTTTGGTGGCTCGTAGATCCCTGCTCCCAGTAAACTCCAATTTTTAGTAGATGTATGTTGTTCATCCATCCAATCCTAAAAACAACATAGGGATCTGAAGTGCCTGGCTATACCCAATCATGCACAGCATATTGCAGTAGCAAACACACCACCGGTGATCTTTTTGGACAGTTTTATGAAATGAGATATGGTGGTGTCTCAGAATAGGGACCCCCCAAATGGATGGTTGAATGCAATGAACGGTTGATATTGGATGATTTGGGGGTCCCATATTTCAAAAGCACACATATTAACATCTATGAAAACCCAATGCGAAAACTCACTGAGAGCCGCACAATGCGACCGGAACATATTCTCGCAAGACCTGATTGGGTGTGGCTGCTGGCAAAGTGGTCAAACAATTGGACACAATCTTCCAATCACATACGCCCAATCCACAACAGCATACTATTATTGATCAAACATGCAAACATGATGAAACATAAACATGCTCCCTAGGAGCCTCACATGAAATACCCTATGTTGGATTTCCCCAAGCAATAATTTTGGACCCCCTGAGAATTTCCCAATGCCCGACACTGATCACAACCTGTGATAAGGAAGGATAACCCAGCGGAGTAGAGATGTGGCCTGTGGGGACTCCTCCCTCTTCCCTGATTGTTCATTGACCGTTAACCCCGGTCAAAAACTCAATTAACTAGAGCTATAATAAATATAGCGATACTTGACCATTGATGGTCCACCAATCTTCAACCTTGAGTCATTCGCAATCACAGTACGAATCCATATACTTACAACACATTGTTGTTATGCGGGAGCCGCTATGAAGAAACTTCATCTCCAATCCCGAATCGGTGGTTCTATTTTTAAAAACATGAAATTCATTGTTGGCGAACGTAGAGTTTACGAACAAACATGTTGAACTCGGAATTCTGAACAAAAAACAATAGTGTTTGGTCGAACAACCGGCATTCTTTTGGGTTAAGGATCTCTATGGATGCAGCTGTAACATGTATATATATATATATATCTAATTTTCAACCAGTACATAGGATGGTAACCATGCTAGACCCTAAGTGGTTGAAAGGTAGACTCAGAAAAAAAATCCAACAAACATCATCACCATTTTGAACCCCTTGGCGGGGACAGTGACCTAATGGATTGGCTGTAAAACCACGTCCTGAGCGTGATACCGCCATATCTGAGAATCATGCCAGCAAACTGATGTATGGCGGGTAAAACAAATCATCTTGATCAATGCCGGGAATTAAGCAAGGCACCTTGGACCATGATCAATGGCATGGCAATTTGTGGTGTCATTTGAGGGCTGGACTATGTTTGACTTGTTGCCCGCTCAAAACAATGCTTGGTCATTGATCTGCCAATGAGCCCAAATCTGGTTGACCTTTTTAAGCACTAATCAACAAATCCAGCTAGCTCCATGCTGACAATCGTGCAACCAATTCCATCAGCTTATGTGGTCTTTTTTCGAAAATAGGGGTACCGCAAACCATCCATTATTAGCTCTCGATCGTAGTAAATCAATGTAAATCAAATATTTTAGGAATGAGAAACCACCATATAGCAAACATTTTTTTCGACTGGGAAATGCCAATCTGCACCTGAAGGAATGAGCCCAGCAACTGCGCCGTGGTCATTGTGGACTATGGGCCCCACACCATGATGAACCATGAGTCAATTGCAAATTGCTACCAGCCAAATTAAGAGATCACCATTAAACACCATTCCTGACCTTTCTTGGGCCAATAACTGATAACTAGTAACATGAATCTTTGAGAATTTTCCATTGGCACATAGAGGTACCTGACAAAATCATTACCTTTTGTGTTCGATCTCCTGTAGCCAGCGGCAAGCGCATCCAACACCGCTGTCCTGCAAACTTCCGAGTGGACAAAAAGGTGCTACTCCATTGCCAACAGGCAACGCCATGCAATAGTTGAGCGGACACTTCGTCCCTCGTGGAACGGTTGGAAGTTCTGGGTCGTGCTCATGCATTGAAAGCGGTAGCGAATGGCAAGGAAGCATAGCATGTGGTCATGCAGGTCGGCTGTTTCGGGTGAAAGTCCAACCTCCGTACACGTTGAAGGACCTTCCTCAAGCCAAGTCAAGGTTGCGCTGATGAACGAAACTGCACTGCGGCCAGGGGTCCATTTCCTCTCGCTCCATTCAGGTACCCGGCCCTGCCGGCCGGACGTGCTCGGTACGTGGATCGAGTCGAAAATCAACAAATGACAGGAGTTACGGCTTTGGGATTGGTTCACAGTAGTGCTCTTGATCCACGGTGATATGGGAGCGTAACCTGGATACCTTTGCCATCTGCGGCAGGTGCAATCGGCTTGGGCCGGAAATCGTTGGCTCAGCTCCGCAGGTGAACTCTCATCCGAACTCAACCTATCGGAAGGCATCGGGCACGGAACCCCAACGAGTCTGAAATCACGCTGAGCCCAGATCTGGCAGTTGCAGATTCAGAATATGACCAGAACTTGCGGCAAACAAGGCCAGTGAAAAGCAAGTCCTGGCTTATGGCAACATAATTTTCAGCAGTACGACTCGTTACAGTGCGGCACAGTGCTACAAGAGAGGGTGCGTCCATATTAGAAGCAATGTGGTACAGTGCTACAAGAGAGGTGCGTCCATCCTAGAATTGCAAGTCTAACTAACTGTGTTTTACAAGAAATTGAGCGCATTCTCACTGTGTCGAATTTAATCCCAATACCCAGGACTCATTGTTATTAATTAAGCAAAATGTTGTCAACCAATTGATGGTATTTATGTCCCAACATGAGTTAACCGAAATCAGCTCCCCCTCGGAAGGCCTTTTAAAGGGCGGCCCGCACTGGGTACCTCACCCTGGTTCCCAACCCAACCAACAGCCAGGTTAAGCCCATGATTCCTGACCATCATGAACCAGGGAATAGTGACACCATCAATGGGGCACCGCTTGGCACCACCCGTCCCCTCTTGGTCCAACGGACGTCCGTCTGGAAAAGTATGTCTTCGCGACCCACGCGGCAAGACCTCGCGGCAGGGTGCTGATACCTTGGCTTCAGCCCATACTACGAGTAGAGAACTACCCCGCTTTGCTTCCAGTCACCATGAAATAAACCACTTAACTAAGGTGAAGAATGGTTCAAGTAGGCTTAATAATGGTTGATGATAAGTTAATAATGACTATAGTAGGTAACCTACCCCAGTTACAGCAACAGTAGAAACGAGCTGGTTACCTACTACAAACGCACCTGGAAACATGAGCCGATTCGTGTCCCCCAATAATAGCCAATAACTTGTCGTTAAATAGTGGTAAAGAGGAGTTGGTTTTGAAAAGTCAGAAGAGTTATCTAATGGTACCATTCTAATCAATTTTGAATAATCGTGACATTAATGGTTATCAATGATAGAAGTAGTGCCAGAGTCAACTACAATTCGTTGGTGGTGAATACTATAGTTGATAATGCAATGGTGATAAACAATCATTCGAATTGTTATAGTGATTGTAGGTTGCAGCGATCTAAATTAAACTACTTAAATACAAAGCGTTGACAAGCTATTGACCCACAGTTGGTCTGTTGTGAACAATCGGTTGGTTCATGACTGGGCTAATCAATGTCAATCACCAGTTCTATAATCAATGAAAACATACTTGGTACTTGATGATTCAACCTATCATCTACTACTATGAGTTTCATTTGAATTGCATGCTGCTGGCCGCTGGCTTTCATACCAGTGGAGGATTCGATTTTTACCCTGTTGTCATTTTCGCCCTGTGTGTGATGATTTCCTTCCAGGCTGAAATTTCAAACCCTCCCCCCAGGCGTCTGGCGGCATGTTCTGCGCATAGGCAGCCTCCTATACTAAGAATTAATCGTTCTCCTCAAAAGCAAAACATTACCTTATTTTGTGATATTTTGTGTGCAATCAAGCAAATATAACTTGCAAAAAGTGCACAAGTGATTGCTTGCTGCAAAAAAATAAATGCTGTTGTGCACTTTGTGCACCTTTTTTGCAGCAAGCAATAAGTGTGGCCCGAGAACTTCCTCGAGGCTCTGTTGGTGTCCAGTTTCTTTGATTGCGAAGTCAAGCTTAGAACCGTAGAGTAAGGAAGAAACGAATTCAGCAGCCTTCTGGGACTGAGGGTTCAGCCGCCTTCTGGGAATAAATTCAGCACAAGAAAGCCGATTCGGATCAACAAAAAAAAGTTTCAACAGCGAAGGCCAAAATAAGGAAACAAAATACATTTTCATTCCTGCAAGAACTCAAATTTGGTCGGAACTTATTGGCAGGATTGTCCACTGCTATGTTAGATAACCGGAGAATACTTCGCACGGTTAAACTCCGGTAAACCTGGAAGCCAAAAAATAACCATCGTTACCAGTAAAACCATCATACCCTGATGGATTTTCCACGCAACCAGGTTAGTTTGCCGGAGAGCTTCGGTTATCAAATATAATTAATGATTTCTCAAGCCATAGGGGACCACCCAAAACATCCTTTATATTTACAATCTTAAAATTGATTAATTCCAACAATTTTTGGGTACCCCAAGCTCGCGAAACCATCATATATGAATCAAATAGCTGGTATATCCCCTGCCATGGTTGGTGAACTTGATCTCATAGCGTCAACCGTTCACCAGCTAGTTAAACCACTTTGGGGTACCCCTATAGCTTGTAAAAACATTGATAATGTATATATAGCTATCACCTTCGCAATAACCATGTGGCCATTGGTCAATATTAACCAACCAACTAATGGGGATAATGACCAACCAATAACAAAGGAAAACAATGGCTAGTGGTAGGGGAACCAGGGGTACAGGGTTTTGACCCACAGCCATGTCTTGTTATCCACTATAAACCCACCATACCTTTGGGGCACAGCTGCAGAGCCTGAGAAACCACCGTGTGTGGCAGGGCTCTCTGGGCTCTCGTGCGCTGCGGCTCCCAACTGCTCCAGGGTCTTCTGAGTTCGCAGGTGCGACAAATGAGCGGAGCCGCGGAACCTGGGCGGTCATGACTGGGTGCTAGGAAAATGTTCGCCATGGTTAATTTGAGTGGATATTAGTCGTTCATGATGGTGACTAGTGGTTATTAGTGGTTCATTATAGTGATTATAGTAAATTATAGTGGTTATTATTTAGTAGTTAATGATGGTGACTAGCAACCAGTAGTTAATGATGGTGACTAGTAAAATGGCATGGTAATACCAGTAAACCACTATGGTTTGCCATGGTTGTTAGTTAATGATGGTGATAAGTGACAGTTATACCAATTCATTAGCGGTTCATAAGTGAAACCTTGGAATGGCTAGTTCAATTCATGATGGCTAATAATGTTCAGTACAAAAGAATCATGATAAATTACGACCAGTTACAGTAGGGAAATATGATGGAAATGATGATGGAATACTCTCTCGCAATCGCTTGCAATCCAATTAACCTGGACATGGAAAATCCACTAATTGTACTGGGTTTACCCATCAATGATGTTGATTCATGGTGTTTGATGATGAGGGCTGAGT
Source organism: Symbiodinium kawagutii (assembly GCA_009767595.1). Classification (NCBI taxonomy): domain Eukaryota; class Dinophyceae; order Suessiales; family Symbiodiniaceae; genus Symbiodinium; species Symbiodinium kawagutii. The sequence goes on along the minus strand of VSDK01007635.1, from coordinate 159,966 downwards.
TTTATGGGTGATGTTTTTGATGGGAAATGATCATCAATTCTCTGGGAAGCGTTCGTGGAAGTTGAACTTTCATGGTGAAACTCATAATGTATAAACAAGGGATGGTTATAAGTTTGACCATGACAATCTAGTGACTATAAGTTGTCCATGATAATGAATTAGTTTCAATGAACCCTATGCTTCCAATTACCATCAAATCGTAGGTAGCCAGAACTGATTTCCACTTCTGTTGTTTGGGTTGGTTACTTACTAGAGTGGCAACGGGGAACATGGGGGAAATCAAATTTTCACTGTGAAACTTATAATGATCACCACTATCAATTAACAAGTTACTTGAGTAGTGATAGGTGTCTGAAAAACACCAGATCGTCTGTATTAGGGTAAATGTGTAGAGTTAAAAATTGAATGGTGACCAGTGGACTTTCTCAAATGGGGCCTGATATAATTAGAAGTGATAATCAGTTCCAATTTTGCAATGTTCACTGTATAGTTTGACATTACCAAACATAAGAAAAAATGCTAAACAATCACTTTTAGTGCTCCGTGGTTCAGAAAAAGATGCAATTGTGAAGCGAATGCAGCCAGTATCCATCTATATTGTTATAATTGCTGATGCACAATGACTATACAATGACTATAGTTGGATAGTGCATGACTATTTCAAAACATGTCGGGGAATGATTGAATATCAAACATGTTCACACAATTGCGATGTGGTGGCCAAACTGATTCCGGTCATGATCAATTCTGACGATATATATTAGATTGACACTGCAGTTGGCTTAAAAGTAATAAAATAATGCAAACATGAAACTGCCGGCATTTAATTTGGCTTAATTAATGACGATTGGCAATCAAATGCTATGGTTGTTGTTTTTCTCGCTGTCGCTAAGATTGTCCATGCTGTAGAAATGGAGGCACAAAATATCCGTTTTGGTACTATCAGTATCGTCATGCGAAAAGTTGTTGACATCAATTATTACGGTATTTCTGCTGGATTGAAACACTTTCTTTACACCAAATGCCAGGCATTGTTCTGGACAAACTGTTATCTTAAGGACTACTGTTGGTCATGCGCATGTGTCTTCAGCCAAGAAAATCGTTTGTATAACAAAAATGACACACGTGAAAGACAAATACATTAACCATGTCCAACAATGAACACGATAATGGCAACATTAACGGACAACAAAAACACATATGCATTCATTATATGATCTTCTTCACTATTGACGGAGACAATCGTGTTATCAAACAAAACAACTATATTTCTCCCTCACATACGTTGTTGGCCAATACAATCTTGCAACAACAACATGAAGGGAACAAAAACAAAATCACACCTCATAGCATTCCATAGACTAATGACAAGAGTAGTGATGTTTGCCATTACAGTGTGAATTATTTGTGGCAGTCAACATCAGGGACAGGATGGAATCAACGGAAATCATCTAGCTGGTCCGGGGGGGAGGCAAACTCACGACACCGATGGCGAGGTTTGCAGTAAAAGCAAAAACAAACGTAAGTTCTGCTCGAAGAAAAATGTGCTCCCCATCGGCAATCTCACTGTGTGCACGTAACCATCCCCACGCTCAAGCAGGAACTCAATTTGTTGAGCAGTACAAACAACTGTTGTAGGATGGACCACTGATCACATATGGCTGAGGGTCAATATTAGCCATCAAAAGCAACAATAATGGTGAAAACAATGGTTAATGATGGGAACCAGGGGTACATGGTTTTGACCCCAGCCATATCCACCACTGGCATTGCTCCACACTTGTGACAGCTTCCGCATCAACAAACTGCTTCAGGCAGCTGAGTTGAGAGAGTGGCAGTCACGAGTGGCAACGGGGAAATCATCACCAGGTGCTTCGCTTCGTAATCGTCATAGGTGTAGCCGTAAATGCTGAGCCCTTGCCATACATCAAGTCCAAGGGTAACATAGCATAATTACCCAACCGCAATGGTGGCTTTCGCATGTTTGAAGAGCTTGGCACTGTAGTCAGAACTGAAACTGTAGATGGAGTCCAGAAAAACCAAGCGGATGTACTGCCCACCAGCGTGCGCTTGACCAGTGCGGTGCATACAGTCCGTAGCGAAGGGGCTTGAAAAATGGTTCTATCAACTCAAGCTTTTGAAACTTTGTAGCTACTCTTCATGGTAGTGCCTCGCTCTGCGGGAATGGAAGGGCCCTTTGGCGGCTCGCGCATCTCAGCATTGATCACATGTTTCTGAAGTAAAAGTGCAGTGCATGTGTAAATATATATATATGTATATATATATATATATATACTTCTAGAATTCTAGCTAAATAATCTAAAACCAATGTATTTCTTTAAATACTCAATCCCGACCCCTTCAGTGCGATTCACCTTATGAGAAATCAAAGTCTTGAGGTTCCGGGGGGAGTATGGTCGCAAGGCTGAAACTGAAAGGGATTGACGGAAAGGCACCACCAGGAATGGAGCCTGCGGCTTAACTTGACTCAACACGGGGAAACTTACCAGGTCCAGACATAGTAAGGATTGACAGATTGATAGCTCTTTCTTGATTCTATGGGTGGGGGTGCATGGCCGTCCAACCACATGCTTCACACAGTCCCAAGTTTTCAACCAGGGATGAACCGCTGGTTGAGCGCCATCCCAAGGCAAGGCACGCCATGAGCTCCAGCATGTGAGGCAAACACGCCCGCTCTTTGCCGACGAATCTGCTCCCTGGGTCAGGGGTGGTTGGTCCAACCGGATGATGCACCTGGGTGGATCCAGCTCAGGGTTGATTAGTGGCTAGCTTCGCCATCCAAGAGTAGTAGCCAATCAATCACCTATACCAAATCTGATTGCATATAGGAGGCCACGGGCATCGGTGGACGTGATGTCAAGCTCCTCAGCTGAGTCATGTATAGCTTCCGCTTGCAGCATTAGGCCGAAGGGGTGGCTAGGGACTTCGCCAAGCTGTGAGTTCATCTTGGGACAGGGATCTTGCTGTCCTTACTCATGTACTCCAGGACGCATGCTGCCATCGACAATGATGCGGGCATGTCAGTGCAGATTCCTGCAAAGTCTCTGACGCTCTCAGCCGATATGCTCGAGTTGAGCGATGCAAAGTATATCGGGATGAGCAGGGCCGCCGATTCCATCGTATCGCTCACGTGCGCCTTGCGCGTTCGCATGAAGTAGACCCCACACATGGTGTATGAGACTCAGGTGAGCTCTCCCTCTTCGATCACGGTAACGGCTTGGGCAAAGGTCGTTGAGACCATCTGGCCTGCGACGATCTTTTGAATTGGGGTAGTCAGCTCGGCCGGAACTCTTGCGTTTCTGATGGTGTCATCATCCTCTTGCGTGCTGGCCGAGTTGTCCTTGCGTCCTGCTATTAGGACCGTTTCCCCTGCGGCCTCCTCAAATTCAAATGAGGCTGCTCCTGACGGATTTCTTTGTCCGTCAGACTGCATTTTCCTCTGCGCTGACACCTTTTCAAAATAGCTACTCGTTGGATGTTCGTATTGGACAATTGACACTCCTTGCAGGATACTAACCAACAATATTTGGGTAAATAATGTTTAAAAATCGCTAAGTCTGGTTGATTGCTCACCTAGAAAATGCCAAGATCACTCAACACAAAAGCCCAAGCCATGTATTGGGTTCTGGTAAGTCATGAGACTCCTTTTGATTTGAAAAGCAGTTAAGCAAGGGCTAATGACAACAGCATCAATAGTGGTTAATAGTTCGTCGTTGATTGTGATCAATGTCCAACTAAGGTTGGCAATGTTTGAGAGTTAGTGGTTGATAGTGCTTGATCATGCCTGATCATGGTGGCTTACTCAAAAATCAGTGAAAATACATGAATGTTGTGGATAGCAACCTCCAACAACCAAGGTTGCAAGGTTGTTCAGGTCGGCTAAGAATCAACGACCTATTGAACTGCGAACTGCGAACATGTGAGCAAACTGGTCTGGCAGAGCGGACCTGCAGCGGACCTGCAGCTCCTCAAGCTCAACCAGTGGCTCCGGATCAGATGAGTTGTGGCAGGCTTTCGGGCTCGAACTGCCGGTTGCATTTTTGGAGCTTGCATTTCCACAACTCCTGGATTTGCGTTCCTCATGTGTCACGGACAGCTGTTATAGTTAGATATCCATTTCTCACGACACGGATGCACCTTTGGCAACGGTTGGCTTTACCTTCATTACACGTAGCAGTTTTTGGTTTGGATAAGCTCTCAATCAGTTGATTATCGGATCGCAAATCATGGTCCTCGAATTGTTGGTTGCTTGTCCAAGACTCTCTGTTGTACCAGTCTATCACTCAACCAGTCTTGCAAAATATCAAAACAATTGATAACACCTCTTCATACAACAAGTTCAGTGAATCGGGGACTTTAAGCATCTACACCAGTCAATCAGCCAATCAGCCAATGAGTCAATCAATAAATCAATCAATCAATCAATCAATCAGTCCATCAATCAACCACGCCTCAACCCACATGTGCCCAGGGAGCAGCGATCATCCGCCAGCGCCTGTATGCACGTACAAACCCAACGAGGCACAAAGTCCCTGGCAGCCGGAGATTCATCTTGGTGGAGCTACTAGAGCCATTCTTTGACTTGGGAGTGACTCATTGGGAGGATCACTCTTCAAGAATTCTTGTCATTATATGTGTTTGAATGTTCATTTTATTGCAAGGGTAAGCTTCTGAAACTTGGAAATCAGCTGCTTCAACTTCGGCATTCAGGTCCCAGTTCGCTCCTAGCACCCATGAATTTGCATTTTGTATCAAAGCTATGTCCAGTTCAATGCAGAAAATCATGACCGAGCAACTAGTATCACTCCAAATTTCCCAACCCATGACCAGGTTTCCATGGCTCCAATTCAATTTTTCTAAGTAGCGAAATCCAAATCGCCAGCAAATCCTAGGGAAGAACCTGTGTGAGATTCAATGTAATAATGATCCCTAATTCATTTAGACGCATTTTCTACATGCACTTGAGAGGTTGGCTGGATCCGCAATGATCAAGTACTTATCATACACCATTTCACTGGGTTGGCTGAGCGGAACATCTACAGGAAAGCGCTGTTTTAACTTCAAACCGCAAATTACACAGGTATCCAACGTAGATTTTTCCATCAACCATTTCTGTGGCCATTCCCTGATGGTCGATCGGTTCCAATACCGTGGAAAAGTCATCCAACATCCAGAAGGATTGGGGGTCCAGCTCAGCAGCACTTTCATTTCCATCAACTGCCCTGCAAGCCACATCACGGGTCACCGTGCCATCTATAAATTATGGTTACGCAACTTCTCTAACGGAGAGTAATCTAAGATCATAGTCTCAATAGTGCATAGTCCATAGTTGTGTCTACCATGCATTGTCAATTTCCTTACATTGACTGTTCGGAAATTACCTCTGAATCAAATCAAGTTAATTCAAAGTATTAGGTTCAATAAATTACCCTCAATTGACCTGTTTAGATCCAATTGGGGTTACCACTCGCTCGTCCAACCTCGGAAACACAGGCACAATCCAAAGTGCGGATGTTGTTTCTTGCCATTCTCGGACCGATACTGATACCAACAAGCAACCATTGTAGCTGTCAAAGATCATTGCTGTTTCTATCCAGCTAACTTGTTGTCGGTTCTAAATGGTCGTTTGTCATCAAACATCCAAGCACCCAATCTAATTCACCCCTTGTTGTTCGCATCAGGTATGACGATTAGTAACTGACTCCTTCTAAGTATTGTAATCAACTATGTTTGATCCCAATGAACCATGATTTGAAAACAATTTCTTCACCAAGAATAATCACCTACGAAACAACATAGGAAACAAACAAACCAGTATTGGATCCATATTGAGCCCAAATGATGCACTATTAAAGCTAAGACCTTAGGAAGCAACACTCTAAAATGAATCCGCAAGCGCAACCACCATCGCCTAAACCATTTCCAACATCATCAACCACCATTGACCCAGCCCAAACAACATCATCAACATTCATCAACCATTGAACAACCAGTACCCAGCCATTTGATCAACCATTCAAATCAACAATTTAATGAACCATATGGCTGTGAGTCAAAACCCTGTACCCCTGGTTCCCCATCATGAACCATTGTTTTTCCTGTTATTGTTGCTTAATATCCACCATTATTGGATGGTCAATATTGACCCATAGCCATATATAGCTGGTATATCCCCCATTACTGTTGGCTATTATCCCCTATGATTAACCATTTACCAGCTATTATTAACCATTGGTTGGTGAACTGCTTGACCCATAGCCATAGAGGGTATATATCCCCTATTTGTTGGTTCTCATCCCCTATCATTAACATTCATTAACCATTATTAATGGATATAAATCCGTATAAAACCACTAAGCCACCCAATCATGCTTAGCCCCGCTACCAGGAACCATCACCGCAACGCCACGTTGCCTGGCGATCCACTGCAATGACTTGCACACCGTTCTCCAGGCGTCCAAAGTGCTGAGGCGGCAACGCGGGTGGAGAATGGTTGGGTATATGCCATGTACATGATAAACCTGTTCTTGGTAAATGGCATATACCTAAGCATTCTTCTTTGATATATATATATATATATAAGGAACCTGTCCCAAATCATGGGTTTATCCACTCACTATGCCTTATATAACAAACCTGTTGAGGGTCAGTGAATGATAAAGCATAGTTGTCTATGAACAGGTTCTTGATTTATCAAAACAAACATGGTTTGTTGAATGGCAATATACCCTGGGATTCCAACAGCCATTGTTTGAATAGTCTTTACCGAACAACCATGGTTGTGAATAAGGAATTTAATCTACCAAAAGAATGGACCGTTGCTCCAATGTTGGTGGGATATCTGGGAATAGTTGCTGTTGCCTGATTGAGAGTTGATTCAGGATTGGTTGTCGATAGTTAATCAGGGTTTGTGATGCTCAATGAAAGGCTAGTGATGAATAATTAATGGCTAATCATCACTAGCCTTTTACGAACCCAGGACTCTTAATGTTTCTCCATGGTGGTTAATGCTTGGTGATATAAGCAATTGCACTTAGTTCATAGTGGTGGTGTTTCTGCGTATTGGCAGCTAGCGACACTTCACAAGGCGAAAGTACACGCTTGATCAACCGACTAATGGGTGGGTCATTAATCAATCACGAATCACTATAGCAATAAAACTAAGTCATCGACATGGGCTCACCAGCAAACCAGAAACTATCAGATCATGGAACCACTGAAACAGTCCCAAAAAATGCGATGCATGTGACTAAGCAATCGATCTCAACATCATTTCTCAGGATTCATGGTTTGTATTTCATTTTGTAGTCAGGCTTTGAAGTTGAATGAAAGCAAATTGAGTAGCGCTATAAATCCCAAACCGCTGCACCTGATGGTTAGCCTCAGGATCAACATCGGGGGCCTTGAGGAGTGTCACATGCCGGCGATTCGAAAGCTTCCACATGTTGTGCAGGACGCTGATCCTCGAGAACTGCCTTCTCAAGCAGCTCGTGCTGGCGCTTGAGGCCATGTCCGGTCGGATTTTCAAGTGGAAAATCTTGGAACGTTTCACGTTCCAATCCTTGAGGCCAGTACTCACAAGAAGAAGTATTGCCATGACCACACTGAGGCTCGCCATCTGCATTGCTCATCACTTCTTCATCAGCCTGTTCTCTATGCTCTCCATCTGACACAGAGAGAGCGATCAAGGGGAAGCAAGCAAATGCTGAAATTTCCGATCGAAGCTCGGTTGAAGTCAACGTCATCCACTGTCAATTGCTCTGAGTCGAATAGAGGGTTGGACTGCATTGGGACACGGTCAGTGCTGGCCTTGTACATTGCGACAGAGCATTCAGCTGCAAAGTGACAAAAATCCACTGTCAATCGAACATGGCAGTCGTTACCCATTCTGTGTTGTTTAATTAATTTTCCTTCAGAAATGCTGTTGTGGTCTTCCATGGCGACAAAAACGTGTGAAAACGCAACATATACAATCATCATGATGGGAAATTGCATGATTTTCTATAATTCTGACTATCTGATTTAGATAGCTGGAACATTGCATGATGTTCTATTCCATGATTACTTTCATGAACGATTGCTTCCATATAAATGTTGAATAACTTTCAAGCCATAGGGAAATTAATCACCCACCAAAAAGTAATCATATCACAAATGGAAACTATTGGTTGACTGGGGGTACCACTATGGCTTGGCACATACCCATATGACTTCCGAAGGGTAACCCTTGAGTTCGATGCTGATCGACCTGCTGAGGTTCAGGCTGGCTCTGGATACGCATCCTGAGCGCCCCGGTAAATCGAACCACTCAGCTGGCCGACCAGGTAGAGTTACAAGGGACCCGCCCCGTTCCACCAGCTATAGCCGTTGCGTTATCACTCAAGTTAGTACCAGTTGGGGCAGATATAACTATAGTTCAATGGCCTTGTAGACCAAGTTGCAACTAGAGGGACCCATCCAGCCAAGAATAAGCGGGGTGGACCAGCAATGACAGAGGTACAAGCAATCAACGAACCAAATTAAGCCATGAAAGGCATACCCCTATAGCAAGCCATGAACAACGGTTGGCTAACAGTTGCAGTCCACTTCTTGTATCCAACTGGTATAGAACGAGCCACAAACAAAAAATCTGCGGTGTTTCATGGCTCAATTGGGATAACAACAACAACGACAACAACAACAATAATAATAACAACAACAACAATATGCAACTATCAACCAACGAAATGGGGACAGCAAGGGCCATCAGCATCAGTCAACTTGTATTGTATGTGATGAACACCAGTTGTAAGTAGGCTACTCGCCTAGAACAGAAAAAGGGGAGCCACAGGGTGATTATGAATTGCCCCCGGTATGAGTGATTAGTGTACCCACGGTTGGACGGATGACATTGACACTTTTTAAAAAAATTGGCTTGAATGGCAATGTACATTGACATGCCTTTTAACTGCAAATTACTTTTCAATAATTTTGTTTGAATGGAAAACGTATGCTCTTGAAATTGGGGAAATCATCCGGAGTATCGCTAGAACACATGTGAAACCACCAACAAACCAATTGAACACCAGGTATTGCTAAACTTTGCCGAACAAGGCCATGATGCTGTAATCCTATTTAACATTTGGCAAACAATTACCTTGTGATGTCCGATGGTGTCATCTGGCCCATGAACATACACTTGAAAGAACTAGCTACAAAAGTGCAATATATGCTAGGATCACAACCAGCAGTTCATGTTCAGCTGTGGTTCCACTTGCTTACCGGCTATGTTCATCCTGCAACGATGGGAGAGTTTGACTGAACATGAATGTAATATCGATTTCAGGAATTGGAACGAGCAGTGGCAACCCTTTGCAGTAATGAAAGCATTCTTCCCTCTGTAGCATCATTTTCAGTAATGTCATTCAACGCCTGCGTTCACCACTGCTCAGAAATTGCTGTGAACCAGGTGTTGAGTCGAGAGCATCACTGTAAAAGGCGGGACTTGGTCATGTTAGAGACACGATGCCACTGCCTTCATCAACCAAGCATCTTTACCGTCAGCCATGATCGACGGTGCTGAACCGTCAGGGATCATTATCCACAAATCAACCTTTGGGTCATTGAAAATGATCCTTAATTATGTATCTATGATTTATCAACAATTACCATCCATTGCCTAATCATTCATCATCAACTTTTGAATAGCATGGATCCTTAACTATGGGCAACCATGATTAAGCATGGCTGATCATGATCCATAGTTGATGAAACCACCTAATGATTAAGCATCATCAAACATCATCAATAATCATTGACCAACCTACTAATCACCATCAATCGCCAACCACTATCAAGCAAGAGACTGACCATCATGAAAGATCATAAACTATAATTGCCCATTTATGAAACATAATTTACCATAATCTACCTTTATTGGTGACTGTCAACCTCTATCCTTAGCCACCAATAACCGTCATTTACCTGCTTGTACATCTTTGGCTTACAAACCTACTTTCCTGCTTATCAACCTTTCATAGCCATCCATGTTCAATAACCATCTTAGACAACAATTAAAAACCCTAATATATAACCATCAACAACCATCATAACCAATATTAATTAAGTATCAGCCATGGTTATCATATAACATCAGGATATAGTTATAACTATCCATGGTACTTATCCTTGGTTTGCTTATCTCATATTTGTGGGTTAGTTTACCATAGCCATGACATCCTTGGTTTCATCCTCAGGACTTGTCGCTCTTTCCGCGCTCAGCAGGGCGATGTTTCTGCAGGGCGCTGCTGGCACCACTGAGCTTCCCAACTTCAGCTGCGGCATTGCCCTGGCGGTGAGAAACGATGGGTGGCTGGCGATGGCTGGCCGAACATGCTCCCCGAACATGGACACGTGTGCAAGGGGGTGAGTGAGTGAGTGAATTGATATAACCCATCTAAAGTGTTCGTGGTTGGACGATTCGTTTACTGTGACAAAACGGCTACCGACACAAGTTATCAAAAACATATCCATTAGAGCCACTAATTTAAGACTGGCAACAAACGTGCTTAACCATCAGGAAGCATGCTTGATTCATCTGCAATCATCATGGTTCTTTTTTACTACATTATTCACGCTCAGTAATCGATCAACCGTGGATGACGGTATGAATTCATGGTTGGTTTCAGGAATTACATGGGCTCCAAACAGTTCCCATTCGGATAATCATCATCCAACTGGCTCCGAAGCGTTCCCCCAATATCAACTTTCAGTTGGCAATCATTGATGATCATTGCATGGTCGACCTTTCTGCATAAGTAACCATCAGTACCATGATGATTTCCATCTGGCACTGCGCAAATCCTGAGGCCTGGCACTCCCAAGCCCTTCGACCCAGGACTGTCCCTGGGCTGAACCTGTAAGGGTGGACACCATGGAGAAGTACGCATCACCGCTGGCAGCCGCTCTTGCTCGCCCAGCCTCGGTGTATTCCTTCGACAAGAAGTTCCAACAGTCGTTGTCAAGCAGGGTGGTCAAGCGTGCCTGTCGTAGTACCTGTGTCTTTGAAAGTCACCTTGCCCCTGGGCCAAGCTGAGTTGCGGATGCTCGATTCCAAGTTTCTTTCCTGGCCACCTGCCAAATGGCTTCATTGACATCTTGAAGCAGGCGAAAACCCAAATCTTTCGCCGTCTTCACAGGTGAAGGTAATTTCCCAGTGCAACTTGTGCGGGACGTGAGGATTCTTGAGCTCTGAAAACGATGCTGGTGCTGTTTTGTTCTGGTGCAGCCTCCATGAGAACCATGCCTGTCTGCTCACTGCTTAACGTGACAAAGGGGATTGTTTTACTGCCTTTTTTTTGATTTCCTAGGAGACTCAGCATCTATGAATGCCTGTGAAAAATGTGCTCTGTTCACCAATGAGTCGTAATCAATCACAACACACTAATATTTATTCTGAGCTGCTACATTCTCCGAGATCCAGGAAAACACGTGGGTATTTCTCAAAATAGGGGTACCCCCAAATCATCCTCTATAAATTATGTATGGCAGTCAACCAACCATAACTTGGGGGTGCCCTATTTTGAGAAACCACTACTTGAATTCCAATTGCTTCCAAAACAACCACAACCGAGCGTGTTGGAGAGCTTCAGCCTGCTCTGGAAGCAGGGGACATGGAGGATGTGCTCCAGGTGACTGTTCAGTTCATATCTGCCAAGAATGGGCCACAAACCAATAACCATGATAAACATGGGCAAGGTTTATTCATAAAAACATAAACCATTGAGGTTTGTCGAAAATCAAAAAGCAATGAATTGGGCAAGGTTGATTATATAGACGGTTTAATAAACCTCCTTAGAAAACATATGAAACCATATAATGGATACCGGAGACAAAACCGTCTATACGTATGGTTTAGAAAGTGTTAAGAAGTAACTTTGTGCAACATTATGCAACATTGTTGAACCATTCTTGACTAGTAACAATAATCAATACCCGACATTATAACCAGAACAAAATTCAATCATCAGCTAATCATCATTATCAACCATAATTATCAACCATCATTGACCATCACTAAAAAACAACAGCAAAATCAACATGTTTTATCATCCTCAAGTTTAACCTACGACTGTGAACCATCCCTACTTCTCATCAATAATGAATTGATAAAATTCAAAACATGTCGTAAGCAAAAAATATTTGCCACCATTCACCATCACTGGCCTCCTCGCCATTGCCAACCATGGGTCAACATTCTCAATGCCAACCATTGAATCATGAAACGACTATCGTTGGCCAACACTAAGCTTGTCAATCACTACGAGCGTTCGACCTTTCTCACCCCAACCAACGAAAAGTCACCCCAGCGCATGGCACACCGCTATCCAAAAGTCACCCCAGGCTTTCAAGAAGTCACCCCATGGAAGGCAAATCGCAATGGCACACCGGTCCCCACCCAAACAGAACATCACATGCCAAGACATCTGGAATCATCGTGTGCCAGTGCGTCTTGTGTCTCCTGCAGCCACAAAAAATGACATCTGGACGAATCTCGCGCGTGGCACACCGATTTGCAATGTTCAGACCTGACGTGCATTGCCAGTCTTCTCCCACTGGTAGGCTGCCAGCACGTTTTCGAAAAAACCAGCACAAAGCATACAAATCATACTGGCACACCAGTCCCTACCCAAAACAGAACGTCACCTTCCTGGACATCTGGAATCATCGTGCGCCAGTGCGTTTTGCTTATCCAGCAGATTCCAAAAAAACATCTGGACCAGCCTCGCGCTTGGCAA
>VSDK01007635.1:122897-146657 GCA_009767595.1 Symbiodinium kawagutii | reverse complement strand
GAAAAAACGAGACCAAAAACGAGACCTCTGGAGGCCCGAACGAGACCAAAAGAGGCTCAACCCCACTCAAAAGGCAGAGCCGCCAGAACCCCTTGGGCACAAGCATGGCAGATTCAATCAACACTTTTTCAACCCCAAGTGCGGAATGGCAATATGGAAGTTAGTGCTGTTCCCGTTGCAATTTAAGGTTGTTGTTGGTGTTGTTGTTGTTGGTGTTGTTGTTGTTCTTGTTGTGATTGGCCGTCCCTTGTTCCATCCTATGGTCCGTTCAGTTGTAGGCAGCACGGGTAGACGCATGAGTTGAGTTGGAAACATATTTCTGCAACAAATCGCAGCTGCACAAGGCGATCAAGGAAACAAAGGACATTGCGCGCTACAGAGTTTAGAAAAACGTGTGCCAGCACGATTTGTGTTGGAATGCGTTCTTCCCTCATCTAAAAGATGAGGGCTGGAAATCATATTTCTGTAGCAAATCGCAGCTAAAAGGGGTGATCAAAGAAACAAAGGACGTTGCATGTGACACAGTCTAGAAACGTGTGTGCCAGTGCGATTAGTGTTGGAATGCTTTCGTCCGTAATCTCCAGGATGAAGGCTGGAAATTATATTTCTTTAGCAAATCGCAGCTGTACAGGGTGATGAAAGAAACAGAGGACATGATCTTTACAGACTGTAGAAACACGTGTGCCAGTGCGACTTGCGTTGAAATGCTCTCTTTCCTAACCTAAGGGATGAAGGTTATTGAACTACTTCCGCAAGGCACACCGTGATTGGGACGACTTTCGGTGTGATGGGACGAGTAGGGTCAACTACCCAGTACCAACCAACATTATAGTGGAAGTAAATTACAATTTGTGGTCAAGTTCATCAACTAATCATGATCAATCATCATGAATCTACCACCACCATCAATGATCGTTAACCAAAAGTGGTCAACCATCATTAAGCAACATCAACCATCATTGCGCAGTGTTGATCATCAGCCATCATTGACCAGTGTTAATCATCCTTGATCATCAATATAAGAATGAACTACTCAGGAAATGACCATGAATCGACCACTATGAACCAAAAATCATCATTGATCACTGTTGCTCATATTTGCAAACCAATAATCAACCACATAAGTAATGAATCATATTCATCATCATAAATCAACAATGATCAATCACTATCCATCATCATCAAACACTATTTACCACCATTAGCACCATGGTTCAAGATCTACCCTACACTATTGTTGTTTGTAAGCAAAACAGGGCTTAGAAACTATTACTGTAAGTATCATTGACAAAACCGAATCAACCATCTATACTAGACAAATCACCATTATCAACCACCACTAGTCACACCAACCATCGTACTGGTAAATAACTAAGTATCAATGAACCACTGACCACATCAACCATACTTAACCACACTAAATATCAATTAACCATGATTAACTGGTGTCAATCAACCATATGAAATATTATCAACCACTGTAACCACAGTAACCTTACTTAACCAATAACCATTCCCAACCATAGTTAACCAATCTCCCTGGATTTCCCTGGTGCTGCTGGTTGGTACCCACCAACCAAAGCTGGTGGCACGCTCCGCCTCCTTGCAGTCGATGGGCTCGTCTAACGGCACCAGGCGGTCTCGGGTCACGAGGTGACGGCCGTTCCGCGGTGATTTCCCGCGTGTTTGATGCGTTTGATGCTCAATGAAGTATTTGATGCTCAGTCACCTTGAACTATCAGGCATAACACTTGAAGTTTTTCAATGGTTGAGTCTAGGCAAGTAACTTGATGATTTTGTCAATGGTCGACTATGTGCAACTATTGGTGGACTATGGTGAACTATGTTTCATATTACCTATGGTTAACTGTGGTGATTTGTGATGAACTATCTGTTAACTCTGGTTACCTATGGTTAACTATGTTGAATGCAATGGTTCTCCTAATTAACTATGGAACACTAGATTGATAATGATTGTTCATGATTGATGGTTGGACTGTCGCTGAACTATGGTAGTAACTTTGCTGAATCATGGTTGATTATTGATAATGGTTAACTACGAGTATCGTATTACGGTGAACTATCGGTTCACTATGTTCAACTGCTATTGAACTTTTGTAAGTTACATTTAAAATTGTTGTGATAATGGTGAATTATGGTTAACCTTAGCTGACAATGGCTAGTAGATGGGCATTATGATTAATCATTACGCGGAATCATCGGTAAATAATGCAAATGGTGATGATTCAAATAATATATTTTGAAAATGGTTTATGAAGGTTAAAAGTGGTCAACAATGGTTAATAGCAATTGTGAACTATTGAATTTAATCGTTCACTCCTGACACTAATAGCCAGACCTCCCAAGTAGGGCTCAGATAGCCAGTTCGGAATATCGCTAAAATCCATGATAAAAATATGTTTTTTGGGGGGGCAGTGATGGGTACATATGTTTATCAATCATGGAATTCTGACCTTCCAAAAATATTTGACTACAGTATGAACACAGCCACAATGATCCATACTGGTTCGTAGTCAATCTTTTTTCAATTCAAACAATTATCAAGTTCCGGACCCATCCCATGCTGGAAGTCTCGAACACAGCCCATGCTGTCCACTTCAGAGTGTCCATGTAGATGCAACTGCAGGGTGTGTTGAAATTGCGATTGATGCCGCGAGACTTACAATGGTGCTGCAATCTGGCCTAGAAGGCAAGGCGCAGCTCTTGTTGATCTTCATATTCAGGGCATTCATCGGGATGCAACTGCATTTGCCTTAACTGGATCATCTTTTCCATGGATCGAGTGGCTTCGTCAGGGTGGGGATCAGCACCACGCGCGCGGAGTATCCTGCAGGTGGATATAGTCGATGCCATTGTCAACGGTGGATGCGCAGCCATTCTCGTTCATTCTGCATGATCTGAATGCTTCTATGGCCAACGATAGTTTCTGCTACTGAATGTGTTCCACTGTGATTGAGAAACTGAAACTAGATCCACTCAGAAACCCATCAATGGGTTGCATGCTGAGATGTAACACTCGTGTTGCGACATCTGGAGTTGCGCCACGAAGCTCGGACCACTGCACTACCATCTGAAGGAATCACCACAAGCCGTCGGAAGCTCGTGGCTCCATGGGGCCCACACCTGTCGAGGAAATGACTCCTTGCAGCCTCGAGCCCTCCTTGCAGCTGAAAGCAAGTCTTCGAGTTGCACATTGAATGCTCCCAAGAAATCGGCCAATTCAGCAGCCGAATAAATTCATGACTGAGCCAAACCAAGGCACGTTTCGGTGCCCTTCGCAGACAGTTGGTCAAAGCTTGGACTAGTTTTCTGCGCTGCCTTCGTCACGAAGATCACGAGGCGGGTCCGTGGCTGGCAATCCAAGTCGACGCACCGGCGATGCGAGTGATGAAAACGCTGAAGGGGGGGAACCAATGTCAACATCTATGGACATGATCCTTGGGAGGTGCAAACACTAGTGGGAAGATTGGTGAAGCAGTGGAAAATGGTGTCATGGACTGCACGTGTCACTCCATGCCAAGTCGTTGGTCTTGTGGTCCTCGACATCTACAGCTGGACATGGCCTCTTCAAGTTGCACCATGAATGCAACACAGTGGCTGCTTGTCGGGTGGAGTTCAGAATTCTGACATCATTGCCATAGCGCTCATCAAAGCAGATGCAGAGCTCAGCATCATCCCACTGCAATGAACACTCAGGATTCAAGTCGCAGATAGCATCTAGAGGCATAATGTTACCTAGACATGAGTATTGCATGGGATGGGGCCATTCAACCATTACAAATGGCCATATTAGGGGCTCATAATGTCAACCCATACCCATCTTGGCCGGAAACCGTACAACATGGTTTTGTCCATATATAGGCGTAAAAAAGGTGACTTCCCCATGCATCCTTGTTCAAGTAGGTACCACCATAGGCACAGGTGTTTCTCAAAATAGGGGACCTCCCAAATCATCTAGTTTGTGAACCATTGCTAGTAATCAACCAACCATAAGTTTGGGGATTCCCAAACTGGCTTGAGAACCCCCCATCTATGGATCATATCGCTGGTATATCCCCTACTATTGTGGATTGTTATCCCATATGATTAACCATCAACCAGCTACATACCCCCACATGGACACCCCCCCATCTTGTTTCGCATCCCTAGTGAGAAAACGCAGCCATTCTTTGGATGCCTCTCAGGCCTAGACTGACTGATTCCAGCAGAAACTTGTTGCTAAATCACATGGGTGCTTCTCAAGCCATATGGGATCCCCAAAATGGTTGGTTTAGTACTGTAAATGTTAATGGATGATTTGGGGATACCTGAATTTTGAGAAACCACCACATAAACCGCTAGCCACTACATGGTCACTACATAAAGTAAGTGGTAATGTTCTTTCAGCATCTGACTGGCAGCCTCTCTGGATTCTCTTAGCTGCCGCATCCTTTTTGATGGAACCACACGACCATGCGATTTATCCTCCCAACTAGGTGAACTCCTCGTCCTAAAGCCACCTGTTAGGCCGTTGGGCCGCAGGGGGAACTGATGTTTGGACCCAGCTTGCGTGAATCATCAACCAATCAACAAGGTTTTAACCATCATCCAAGCACAAAGGTGAGCTAAAGCTCAACCTAAATGCTACCAATTACCATTACGGTAGGTGACTAAACCCAAATAACAATGGTGGAAACCAACTGGTTACCTGCTATAATGGTAACTGGAGGCGAAGGGTTAAGACAATAATCCATCACTTGACTGGTTGTTTTAAACAAAAAGCTGGATAGTGGTAGATGAACCACTGACCCAAAAATAACTAATCGGTGGTTTCTGAAAATAGGGGATCCCCCAAGTTATCCAATATCAACCATTTATAGTAATAAACCATCCATTTTTGGGGTCCCCAAACCGGCTTAAGAAACGATCAATTAACCGTGGAAGGTCTGATTCATCATATCTCCGGGTCGCCCCACAAGGACTTTCCTTATCGTAGTTTGGAGCATGTCCTCCCAAAACCAGATCCTGGGCACGCAGTCGGACCCGTGATTCGTTGGGGACGCTTGGGTGCAGCCATGTGCAGCCCCAGTACCACGTCATTGACCTGTGATGTCTTGGAGATGCTCGGGATTTTTACCCTGGGTTGTTCAAACAAAAAGTCCAAGGTAGTCAAAGCTTTGGAACATGCCTACTTCAACCAACCTCAAAAGTGACCCAGAATGAGCTAATGTTCAATAAGTAAATGGCTGTGGGTCTAAACCCTTAGTCCCCCTGGTTCCCCTATCATGAACCATTGCTTGCCCTATGATTTGGTCGGTCATTATAAGCCACGAAATTGATGGTTAACTGCTTGACCCAGCTCGCCATATAGCTGATCATGGAGTATGATTCTTGACAGTGATTGAGTGATTGTGGTACAATCCTGGATCAACTGATGTTCTGGTTATACTACATCTGTAAAGGTTATATAATGACTATTGATCGCTGTATGTGTGTGGTACCCCCACACCGTCGCACAATCTGGTCAATAATGATGCTCTTGGTAAATCGAATCTGGTTGGTTCATCAGGTAGTTGTGCGTTATCAGCATCATTCAGTGCAACAATAGCATCCTATTGTGAATGTACTCAATGATATCACAATCATTAAGAAACTATACTCGTACTCAATCATCTAGTATGGATTGTAGATGATCGTCGAATATCATACTCAATCATTTTTGATTCTCATTTACTATATGATGGATTACACTTGTCATGCCCCAACATGTTTGGTAATTTGACGATCAATAAAGATTCATTCAGGGGTGCACCCCTTGATCGTAATATACCTGCATATTTGTCTTATCCTAGCAACCTTGGTCGAACTTTACAGTAACTTTCAGCAGTTATAAAACAATCACCATTCGAACGATTGCTCAAATATGCTGAAATCCTGAGGGCCTTGCTGAAAACAGCCATGCCTGAACACCTTTCACTACCTTTCTAACTCTGGTAATACAACCAAAAGGCTTTTCTGATGCTTTTGACTGGCCTGGATGAACAGAATCGGGGCAGAATCAACCCAACAAATATATAGAGATTGACGCGTTGATGAAAAACTTTTCTGAGCACACAGTTTCCTATGTTTTGGTTGGTTTGGCTGCCTGGTTGGTATGCTGTTGGCATTCTGGGAATCCGGCTGGCATATCTTCCATCAATCTGCTCTGGGATTCTTCTACGATCGGAACCTGCACTGCCGTAAGGGGGGCCACCGCGAAGCGGAGATGTCAATGCAACAGGACTGCCCTTTCCGACCACCCAGGTAAACCCCCACAAGAACTGTCCAATTACAACTGCTATGAACCCCTGCATAACATGGCTATCTTAATTCATTACAGTCATAGCCCAGTTGCAAACAATACATTTGTTTGACATTCTAATCATCGAAGATGGTTGAAAACATCAACAGAACTCTGAACCATTAAACCATTCATCATACATCCCTTGGGAATGGTTAACACGAACATTGCAAACAATATGATTCACGTTGAATTGATAATTCCAAACGCATCTCTTCTATTAATAATCTATTAATTAAACCGTAACGATATATGTAGATTTCAACATCTTTCCTAAAATGACAACTATAATAAACAAGATAGTAAACCGTTCTATTTCAACGACTATAGGTATATTTCAACCATTTAATATAATTTAAAAAGGCATGAATGATTATATTTCACGATGATTCTCATCCGTTGAACAGCATGGTTTAAGATATTTACGGAAATAATTAATCATTACAACTGTTCAATAAAAACATAGTTATATATCATGTTATAATATATTGTCTAAAATAATAATGATTAATTATTCTGAACAAATGATAGTTATGATTATTAATCAAATGATGGTTTCTCAATTTGGGGTACCCCAAAAATGGTGGTTTATAGCTAAATATAAATGACTATTAATGGATGATTTAGGGGTACCCCTATTTTGAGAAACACCCATATGATTTAAAATGTTTGTCTTCCGGTATACAAAACACAACTTAGAAACTTTCCGAAATGCTCTGAACGCGGCCCTGTGCCGGTGAAATCGCCAGCTCTGAAGCTGCACCCCCATGGTTCGCATGCTTCGGCCTCGTTCGGAACCAGTAGCTGTTTCGTTTCACCAGGACCACGAACGAAGGCAATGGTGAAGCTATGGTGAAACTCATGCTACGGTGAAAATGTGGTGAAATTATGGTCAACCTATCGTTACTGATTCATCATGACGAAATCTCTTGCACACCTTGATTGATGAACAGGTTCCTAGTAATTAGATTCACTTTGAAAATGCTCAAGATACTGGGTTGGCGCCCAAAGGTACGGCAGGCCGCCAAAAGGTACTGCACAGGCTCGAAACATTGCAGGCACGCACGTTACCGAAAGGCATGGCAGGGCGCCAAAAGGTGCTGCACAAACATCGGCACACTGCGGGCACGCACGTTTCAGAGCCGCGTGCTTTTACCACATTTTTCATCGAAGTGCACCAAACACTGCACCCAGTGTAACGAAAGCAGCTTTTAGAACATGAAAAGCAACGAATTTCAAGATGTTTTTTTGCAGCAAAACACAATGGGCACGCACGATTCAGAGCCTCTTTTTGGATGACATGGGATGCAGCAGCGGATGCGCAAAACCCTGCAAACACTATGGCCACAGCATCATTTCATTTACAAATTAAGCGCAACTTTCGAAACCATTTTTTAATCAAAACCTTGCGGGCACGCACGAATTATACTCGCCTCTTGGACGGCATGCGAGGCATCTTTCAGCTTAGTTTTGCACACGTGCGCGATTGCAGATCACCATGGCACAGCTGCTACCATAGCACCCAATCGAGCAACATCACAAATACCAAATCCCAGGGGCACAGCGTCATTCACAAGTTGTTTTGATGCAGGTTGCAGCAGCAAATCCCAATGGCACGGTACGCATCAGCGGGCGCGCTGCTGAATGATTTGATGAAAAAACGCGCACACATGTGTGCACAGTGGCGAGCGAGGCACGCTTCAGCACATTCATCCACATGTGCTCAAATGCAGATCACTCCGCGGCTACTTTTTTGGGATTTTGGTTACTTGGATCTTGGGGAAGCTTCGAACGAGGTCAAGAACGAGGTCAAAACGAGGTCCGAAAGAACCAAATCACCTCTCCCCACCCAAGCAACCCCTTGAGAGCGAGAGAACCAGCGGCAGCAGCACCAGCACCAGCACCAGCAGCAGCAGCACAAGCTGCACAAGCAGCGCAAGCAACAACAGAACCAGCAGCAACAGAGCCACCAGCAGCAGCATCAGAACCACAGGCAGCAGCAGCAGCAGCAGCAGCAGAACCACAAGCAGCAGCAGAACCACGAGCTGCAAAAGCAGCAGCAGAAGAACCAGCAAAAGAAAAACAGAAGAACCAAATCCCAATGGCACAGCGGTTTTCTCACCGGAATATGTTGCAAGCAGACTTGGACAACAAAAAGCTTGCGCACTACGCATTTTGGACACAGTATGCAATGTAAACATGTATTGCTTATGAAGCTTCTCCCAATGGCACAATGGTTTTCTTCCAGGGGTGCTAGAAGCCACCTTGGACAACTAGAAAGCTTGCGTGCCATGCAGCTGTGAAAAAATATGCCAGGCAAAAGTGAACAGTAGTCAATGTAATTTTATCTTTTGTGAAGCTGATCCCAATGGAACAGCGGCTTCCGAAGGGTAGCTAATAGATGGGAAAATGAAATGGATATGTTCGATTTGCCTGACGGCACGCAGTCAAAATGAAAGTAGACTAAAACATAAGAATGCAAAAGTTGTTGATAAAGTAGTCAAAACCATTACCAAACCCTGACAGCACGCAGCGTGCCACGCCTTTTGGGTATGCGCTACACCTTAAGTCCGGGACCCAGTAAGGCCATGTTTGCCTACCAACTGTAGATCATGACATTGGATATACAAGAGAAACAAACAAGAAATACCCTCCCGTAAACTAACATGGCAATGGAAAATCAACCATTTTGCGGGTAAACCCCTTGGGCAATCATCCATTGAAACCGTGGATTTTCCAGCCAGCGCCAGCGACTCCTGTACCGAAAAGATCTCACTTCTCAGTACGCCCAGATCAGTGAACTGGTCGAACTGAGGAGATTTTGGATTCATCTCCTTGTACATCTCAAGAAACACCGGTGATAGCAGCAGCTGCTCGTCCTCCACACCGACCATTGGTGTTGCATGTTTCATTGGTCATCACCATATCAAAAAAACAACCACCACTATCACAACCTCCACTACCAGGAGCACTAGGAGCACCAATATCAAGAACATGAAAAAAGGCTCGCTACAGCATCACAACTGGGAACTCCATCATAAAACAAAACTTATCCTGATACATCCCTTTAGTGAGTTAGAATGAACAGGGTCATCAATCAGTAATTTACCAACTATTAGCCTTTCATTCACCAACATTTGATAACTGGAAAACGAGCTGGCTCATGAGTATTCAAGGATGCTTAGAATCATCAGCACCTTTGTGAACAATGATCAACCCGTGGATTTGGAAGGGTGAATTCACCCCGTGGACCTTGACAAACTTCGGAGGTTCCAATGAAGCCACACCACTCCTGAGCAGGGACACGGGTCTGTTGGCATCGCACGTGGATGGCGCAACATCACCAGAGCAGTACATCCATATTAGCATACAAATAGACATGGCGTACATATGGGGGGTTCTCGAAATAATTTGGTACCCCAAAATCATCCGTCTTAATCATTTGCAGCAATCAACCAACCAGAACTTTGGGTCCCCTACAACACCATATGTATGCATGGGTTGGGTGTGCAAATATAATATCAATGAGGGTTTCTCACCCCAAAATTATCGTTTAACATTAATAAACAATTTTCAAATAAAGCAACTGTTCTGGGAGGGTTCTTATGGCATGAGGAACCACAATATTGACAAGTGGTTGTTCTATCAATGCGTTGTCAGCTATTACTATTGTGAATCAAATTTAAGCGCTTCTTCACCAGCAGTTACCAGGAATCTCAGGCCGTTCTTTGAGTGTAACCCGAAACGGCCCGCAACGGTTCTTAAGCTGCGTATGCCCTGGGTTGCGATCGTGGATCATGTCGGAGCAACGACGGCAACAACAGGAAGATAACCAAACATGACCATGAAAGTCGCAAGAGAAAAGAACTCTCATTCTCCAGGACATAAATGCTAGTAGCATAAGAGCAACAACATGGAACAGCAAACACAATAACCTGCAGAAACTCAGCTGGTCGGCAAGGGCTTTGAATGGCACAGGTGCATCTTCAAATCACAAAGAGCACGGAATATTCATCATTAGATACAGTTCCATTTTACAAAGTGTTGTT
The DNA here is from genome assembly GCA_009767595.1 of Symbiodinium kawagutii. Taxonomy (NCBI): domain Eukaryota; class Dinophyceae; order Suessiales; family Symbiodiniaceae; genus Symbiodinium; species Symbiodinium kawagutii. The sequence continues at coordinate 136,268 of VSDK01007635.1, read as the reverse complement.
CATGATGGTGCTCTAATCGCAAATAGCTTCAAATGGATGAACCACAATCAACATCTTGTTGGAATAGTGACTTTGTTCTTAGATCAACCATGATGAAAATCAGGATATTGCCGACACACTTGTGGATCCTATCCGATTTTTCTTATTCAGACATTACCGTAGTGTTGTGCAGAAGCTCAAGGTTCGCCTCGCTGGGAAGCTTGTCGTCAAAGAGAAGTCTAATCCCATCCTCCCGTTCAGTGCAAGGTCAGATCAGTGCATTGTCGGACTTCATCCGAAGAGTCCCCGAAACTGCGGGGCATTGGCCCAGTCATTGAACTCCAAGGCTGTCACCGCAGCATCAGCATCTGCAGCTCCAGTGGCTGCGGAAATGGCTGTCACAGCGCCCTCGCGCCTTCCGCAGGTGGTGACTTCAGCCTGCATGGCCCGGTTGTCGCCTTGAGCAACATGTTTGTGTACACCTCCTGAATCTTCTTGAAGAGCTTGAAGTAAGGCGAGTCTTGCATGTCGCGCAGCGGCCCGGGTGATGAACTGAGCATCCGTGTGCCTCATTCCAAGGCCCACTGCACCAGCACCTCTCCAGTGGTGTCCGGGGCCGACAACTGTCGATGGATCGAACAAGACAGGACTACTTGACACTTCTTTGGTCGGCAAATAGACTGTTGTAGTTACTACAAGTCTGGTGAGTAGGGTGAAAAGCCCACTATGTAACGAGCGCAAACTGCTCTGGATTAGTCTAGTACCGCATGGGACCTGGGCCTGCACATAAATCCAACCAACTGCAGTAGTATCCACCAGTAAGAGTCATTGAGACCTACAATAATCACTATCTACATCAATCTTCATACTTCCCGGGTACAACTTTGTTGGTCATCATCTTGCATAAAAACAGATAAGAACCCTTCCTTGAAAAATCCTAGCTTCCCCGCCCGGTTGACGATTCCCATTGTGAACCATCGTTACTCTCTGGTGAAGCTAAACATTTTCTAGAAACAAAATCATAATTTCCTATAGGGTTTGCTTTTCGGCGCAAGCAGATTCGTGACTGCCATGTCCCCGGAATAAAAAAAAAACAGGCTCGCTGCCGAGGAACTGAACCAAGGCCCTCCGCTGGACCAGTGTGACATGCCTGCCTGACGAGGAGAAGCAGCCTGGTTGTATCATGATGGCTGGTGGTTTCTTAAGCCATAGGGAACCTCTAGAAAGGCATAGGGAATTCGCTGGTTAATTAGTGGTTCAAAAAACTGGTTGAAGGGATGGTGAATGGTTGATGGCATCATGATATGATTCCCAATTCCCTTCAATTGGGTGTTTAAAGGGGTTATAACCATTGAAGCGGTTCTGAACAGGAGACACAAGCAACAACCAAGGTTAAACACTATACTCATTGATTCCCTTCACTTACCCTCCGGGCAACGAACCTGCAAGGTGGGCCCCTGGGTATAGATTATTCAATAGCTGACATGGAAGGAACCTGCAAAGTATCTACCATAACTGGGTTGCTATTTTCAACTTAGCAAACTCGGGGGGCTCACATGGGCTCACCAAACATTGAAACTAAACCAGGTCATTACTTTTATAGGTAAACCAGCTGTAAGTGGTGGATTTTCTAAACACTCATCATTGGTCCAATCATGGTCAAAGATGGTTGATTCAGAGTTAATGATGGTTCATTGTTGGTTGAGCCTGCTTCATCAATGACGGTTGCTACCAAGCAAGAGCCTTAGAAAGTGCAACGCCAACTATCCAACAAAGTCTTTCCTTCAGGCAGTTCTCACTACACGAGAGTCAGTAATTCGAGCTGGTGAAATTCATTGTAAACTCCATTCATCATCCCTTTCAGGATCATTGACTAGCATTAACCTATCATTCTCATGGTGGTTGATCCCTTACTGATCGTGGTTGATCCCCTAATGATCCTTGGATTATCAATGCAACCAAGCATTTTCCGTGATCAACCAGCATCAGGAGACTTTTTCTGACCCCGTAATTGACCAACCTAGCCGGCCGGCTAAGCCCCCAAACGGTCAGCAATTGACCAACCTTAAATCATGATCAGCCATCATTGCCAACCAATCTGAGCCATCATGACTCGCCATGATTGCTCTATCCACGATTACCGAGTTCCCTGGCTGTTCGCCTTCCCATAGTTTCCCATGCCTCCCGCCCTGCCTGCAGTGCGGGGTCGTAGAGCCTGCAAGCCAATGGCGGATGTTGGTTGATGCTGGTTGGTGATGGTTGGTGATGGTTGATGATGGCGGGTTTTGGTTGATGATGGTTGACGGTGTTTGATGACGGTTTGCGTTGGTTGATGTTGGGCTGGTGCTGGTTGGTAGGGCAAAGCAACCGGTAATGGCAGGAACATACCAGCATAAAAGGTTGAAATCAACAAGTGTGATCGTTATGAAAAACACTACATCGATCATTGAGAGCCTAGAGAACGGTTATAAACGGTTAACTATTGTTTAATTCTATAGGTAGTGACAGTTGATGAATGATTGACAGTGGTATTTGATGGTGGTTGTAAACCATTCATAGTCAATAGTAGCAATTTCTTAATGCTTCATCAAGGCTTAGCAGTGCTGACTGTAACCGTTATCAATGGAGATGCACCCCTGCGAAATGACAGGATGATTCCGCTTGCTAGGGCTGGCAGCGTGACATCATCGACCCAAGGCTGCACAGGGTCATCGAGTGCAGCTCTGTGAAGCTCGTCCCGTGTTCAGCTGTTTGGGCCCCTAAGCTCCCAAACTCCCAGTGCTCCTGCTGATTGGGTGAAAAGTTACCACTTGATTGTCCGAAAAATGTTCCAATTCATTGGCGAAACTTCCGAGAAAAATAGTGTGCCACCCAGAAATGAGACTTTACTGACTTTGCGTATCAAACCATTGCCATTAGTACTGGATGATAAGTAGATACCACCATTTATAAACAAAGTCCCTATGGATCTAGGATATGAGTTGTATCTACTCTGGATATGATCAGTTCGATGATCTAGTCATCCTCTGGTAGAGACTCACTTGGGTGAAAAATTTGCCAAGACAGGGTGAAACGCAGGCTCTCTACATCATGTTTCTCCAGCTTTCCAGGGTGAGCCTCTACCACTTGCGAACCAAACCTAACCATCATCAACCATTCTAAGCCGGTAACTAATCAGTATTGTTCAATCTTGAACCAATCATTGGTATCCCACCCTTTGAACGGTGAATCTACCAAAGGGCACCTCACAACTTGAAGATTCAAAGCTATCTCTCTATGAGCAGTCATGGTTATTTCGTGATACCCCTAGTGGTTCACCGTATGATGTCACAATTTTGTGCAATTTAAAGGTATCAGTCATCGGTTTTTAGACATGTGATCACCAATTATTGATGAGTGAAATCTGACAAAGTATATGATGGTTGCCTTCCTGAAATATATCTCCCAAAGGATAGTTAGTTGGTAATCACTGTGCATTATATTCATCATTGATCAAATACGTGCCCAACCCTCTATCAATGGTTCTACTCAGCGGTCACCGGTTGATTCAACCGTTGCTTGTACTTCCATGATTGGGTCCAATAATAATTAAAAGTAATCAATCTTACGCACAATTTGGTTACAATAATCAGTTACTTTAAAAACAAACCTTCAAACCCCTGTTCCTGTAGGGATCCTGGCGGCAATCGTTGTACCTGTTGCTAGGTCAGTTGTAATCATGCTTTACCCTCGCTTCACATCAGCCCATCGTGCCTGCGCCAATGCACAGCGAAAACGCGTGGCGGACGACATGCCGAGATGGTAAACACGGGGATACAAGTTACCCCAACGCGTCTGGTTTTTCACCGTTGATGGTGCAAATCCTGATGCATTTCCATCGTTCATATTCACTATCCCTGGATACATACACATAGTTGGATATGGTTGGTAAATATCCATGGAAAATATGACCACTGTGAGAGTGCTTATCTTTAGGAATATCCAAAGATGGTGTAACCCAGAAAACTGTTTACGTCACTTAGGGTGGAAATCAGCCTTCTCCTGCAAGGATAGTTGGCTAAGGCCATTGAACTTAGAATGATTTCCTTGAGTTGCTGTATGTCACCATTAATAAACCATTGATCCTACAATAAGTATCATATCTCGTGGTTGTGGTCACTTGCAACTAACGCGTGCCCGAGTGTATGTCGACCATTTAGGTCTAAAGTAGAAATGTGTGTTCAACACAAATGCCGGAAGGCAAAGATGTGTAACAGGGGGGCTTCCACCATACATCAACCTAGGAACCGCGCGGAAAATGGGACCTTCGCAGCCGTGTTTCGAGCCAAACGCAGGCAAAAATGACAACCTTGGGCAAGCCGGGTCAGAAAAGAACCAGCACAGACATGCACAGACCTTTGAATTTCCTGCTTGTTTTCGCTTCCTATTCCTAGCTGCTTCATGGTATTTCAGCTGTGCAGTTACTGGGATATAATTGTTGTGGCCACCTCACTCTTAATTCAGGTTCATCCCTGGTCCACCCTGGTGGCTACAGTCACCGGTTGAGAAGCACATGCGACAACTTGGAACATCGCTGCAACGTTTTGAAAGGAAACTGCCGGATGTTGCTTTGATGATGCTAAGATTCCCCTGATCATCTTAATCATCATCATGAAAGGTGGAACAACTACACAAAATGCACAACTGCAGACCAACGATGACAAAAAAAACGCAAATCAGTGGGTATACAAGCACATACAAACTATAAGTCTCACAGAATACCCCGCACCATGAATATCCATGGTCAATGTCAACCAACACAAATCCCGGAGAAAACCTTCTTTCCACCCCCTGGTTCTCTAAATATTCCTTCACCGTAGGTAGCCAAGATGGCGAGTAAAGTAGCAGAGATGAGCAATTTCAATGTTTGACCATCAGAAATCCATTGGGATTTGTTCAGGTCAATGGTGGTTTTATAGCGCTTATAATTAAATGGTTTATCATATTTGATCATAAGGGATAACAACCTCACAAATAGCGGTTTAACAACTACTAGTAAATGGCTTGGTCCAGTTCAATGATGGTTCCCCCCCTGGTTAGGGCCATTCATCGCAGGGAAACCCCCAAGAATATAGGTTTGCAGGGGTGCTGCCGCATTGATGGACGGGCGCGGGTCAAAAATAAGTATCGCAAAGCAATGCGTGAGTGAACATCCCAGCAGTTGGACGGGTTCAAGGTCATGTGGGAGATGTGGCTGTGGGTCAAGCCATTGGGTACCCCAAAAACTAGTGGTTTTGATAGAAACCCATTATAAATGGCCATATTGGGGGGTTCAGAATTTTGACCCACAGCCATGTGAACAAGTAGGTGACCCATACCATTGAGCCGCTACAAGACTCTTGGCCATCAATAACCTTTGTTGAGCCATCATTGGCCATTGTCAATCAACCCCAATGACCCATCATGAATCCTTTGCCCGCATTAACTGCCTGGTTGAATATAGCTTAGCTTTTGACAAACCAGCATAAACCAGCCGGCTTAACTATCATCATTAATCCTTACAAACCAAGTAAACCAGTACTCAAGACATTAACCATCATCGATGATAAATTTGACTAATTAACCATCATGGAACGGTATCAGCCCTCATCAACTACCATAGGCGCAAATCAACCAGTATCAATCACTATTCATATTTTTTTGTTTCGATCATATATTGACTATTCATCATGTCGATGCATCATTACGAATCAGTTGAATCATTATGATGATGAATAGTTACCCACGTGATAAACGATAATCAGGTTTATTAATAATTATTAATCATGAATCCATCACTTGAATCAAGCATTATCAGGTTCATTCATCACTATTATCAGTGATATACTATTCATTAATATGAATATTGGTATATATCAGTAATATATCTATTCATCATATATTCACTATTCATCATATATTAATCACTATGAATCAGTTGAATCAACGATTATCAGGTTTATTCATCACTATTCATAATGACTTAGGTTAATTCACTATTCATTGGGTACTAACCATAGGCCTAAATCAGCCAAAATCACAATCAACCACAGTTATTCATCACTATTACCCAGTAATATATTGGTATTGATACTATCACTATATTCAATACTAATTAGTAATATGGCAGTGGGTCAAAAGCCTGTACCCCTGGTTCCCCTATCATTATCCATTGTTTTCCCTACTATTGTTGGTGGAAATCCCCATTGATTGGTTGGTTAACTGCTTGACCCATAGCCATAGGTAATATATCACTATTGACAATATCACTAATCAGTAATTAGTAATTAGCAACACTATATTCAATACTATATGGGTGTTCTGCAAAATAGGGGTCCCCCCAAATCATCCATTGTAAATCATTTATAGTTATTGACCAACCTTTTTGGGTGCCCCTATTTTGAGAAACCACCATATCACTATATATAGACTATCGATGAGTAATATATTCATCACTATTACCCAGTACTCACCGTCATGATTCACCTGGCTGAGCCGAGACCTGGCAACATCCGCTGCCGGCGCAGCAAACGCCCTTTGTGCGCGCGACCGTTGAGTCTTTGGAAGGCCGCGGCGAGGCCAGGGACTGGGATGACCACCAGGTGGGACCATCCAAACCTATCCTGGAATAGGAGATTTGTTGATAAGGTGAGTGGTGATAAGACTACTGAAACTATTTGATAAGTATATGATGGTTTATTTGATGGAATAGCTTGACAAGCGGTGGATTCCAGGATCGCATCCATCCTGGTCATGTTTAATGTGATGGTTATAGGATTAATAAGTGGTGGAGCAATCAGTGGCTATCCTGGGATATTGATGTTAATCCTAGATATTTGATTGTTATAGATGGATTAATAAGTGGCTATATTGAGTATAACCAGGTGTGACCATGCTGAACGCCCCCTGGCTCAATGTTTTTCAACCATCTATTTGCTGAGGATGGTCCAATTTGATATTCTATCCACACCAAGATGGTTATAGCTAGATTACTGAGCCATTTACGTAATGGTTATGTCAATATCAATTCTAGCTGGTACTTACCCTGGCTGCAACTTGATTTAGCTGTCTGGGGGCCTCACATTGTGCGATCATTGACAAAACATCAAGTGGCTCATCGCCAAACATCGAGTGGTTAACTTCTCAGAAATAGTTGTTCTGCGAAAAGCGTCTTGGAAAACGCGCGTAATTGGTAGTTGAAACATGGGTTCTTTCAGATTTTCCTAACCAACCCGTTCATAAGTATGATGAACAGTTCTTGAATATAGTGCGGTTAATACTGAAATGCTCAATGGTGGCTGTGGGGTAAATTGCTGAGAACGGCTAATATTGATAATGATTGAGGGCTGATTTGGTGAACAAACATTTCCACAAAAACATCTGCGTGCTAAGGACAATCAAATCATGATCGAACCAAGTACAGGTCAGCAACTAAACAACTTCGGAATAGCCATGATTGTTGGTTAGAAACTACTGCAAATGCGGCTATAGCACTACAACAATTGTGGGTGATTAAATTGGATTTTACCCATGAATACCTTGCAGTAGGATGATCATCAAAAAAAATGTGCGTACACATACTGGACAACTGAATCCATGATAGTTTTCAGATTTGAATCACCCAGCTAAAAAAATCAATGTTTCTTTGTACGCACTACATGTTGGATTGGCACGGCAATCATGGCTGTCTGGTCGGGCTTGCCACAGCACATTAATACACCACCCCGAACGTGAACATCAAATGTCATGATGCATCCCCAAATTTCCCCAAACATGATCGGCTAAGAAAGGGATCTCCAGTAATTTCGTGTAATGATTGAAAACCGCAAGTAGCTAATTAATCATTATTGTTGGTTTCCCGCATTAGTAACCACGGTCAAACATCAAAAATTGGGTTCCCTGTGAAACAACCAGCCAGATCTTGATGACATTCTGAACTGTCCAACAACATCCCAAAACCACTCTTGGAAATCCGGCAGGTCAATCACAAGCCCCGGGAAGCAGCAACCAACTCAGCGATTCGCCGTCAACAGCGCGCCCATTGACGGTCTTGCAACTGCAACTGCCATGCCATGACACTGGGGGATGTGTTGTGGCCGAATGCTGCTGCTGGCTGTGCCCATCAGCAATTTATACGTGTCACCTATCATGTCCACCAAATACTAATCATGTCTGAAATGGGAACAAGAATCGCAAGAATACGAAGAAAGTAAGGTGGTTCAGGAATCGCCAAACATGGATGGACATGGATCTTCCAGTGCCTCAGACGTGTTTCATGGTTTGGCAAGCAGAAACCCTTGTCGAACCCATGGTCCCGAATACTCCTGGCGAATCTCATCGCTCCCTCACAACCAACAGCCAGTATCACCCATTTCCAAGGCATGGCAGTCACAGCTGATTTCTGCTCGGTGATTCAACACCACGATTTTGGCGCTGTTCCAGGCATCAAGATGTCGGATCAAACAGACCCCATGACGTGCTGAGAAAATCAATTTGTTTGACTTGAAAATCATGAACTATCAGGAAACTATGAAACAAAGACATAGCGTGAATTATTGATGAATGTTTTTCAAAACAAGGAAATCCCAAAACAGCATCGTTTATTGACTAATCGCAATGATTCAGAAAAGATGATGCAGAGGCATTTGTCCATCATGAAATATCTACCACTAGCGCCAATAATTGTGCGCGCAAAATTTTGCATTGGCTGGTGATTGACTATTAGATCGGCCAAAAGCCAAACAATTATGACAAAACGTTTGTCAGTCATAACTTCAAGCCTCATCTGTTGTTGCTCACAAGTGCCATGAAATAAAAAAAATCTGTTGACAATGTGGACATGTGGTTGAAACAACTTTCGCATTGAGCCACGCATATGTGTTAATTGTTGTTGATGGGTTCTTGATTAATCGACCAAGGGCTAGTGATAGCACGTAGCGAGGAATATGAACACATATACTGGTTGAAGTTTTCAAATCTGGCGGCTGCTAAATACTACTAGTGACATGGCTAGTAATGAGAATTAGTGAGCTAAAATGAAAAATCCAATAACAAACACGCAGTTTGCGGCTGATCATGACTACTAGTGACATTGCTGCTGATGACAATTCGCTAGCTATAATGAATAGATCCAAAAACAAGCATGTAACTAGTGGCTGATAATTACTACTAGTGACCTTACTACTAGTGACATTACTGCTCATGACCATTGGTGAATTCTAACGGCAGGATCCAAAAACAAACATATAGTTAGTGGCTGATCATCACTACCGGTGACATTACTACTAGTGACAATTAGGTAGTTTGAAATTAAAACATCCAATCACAATCAAGTAGCTAGTGGCAGATAATTGCTATAGGTGACGTTACTACTAGTGACGATCGTGGATCCAAAAGCAAGCAGATAATGATCAACCAGGGGTCTATGATAGCTCGTTTTACTCGTTGATTTTTTCATGATCTGGTGGCTGATAATGACTACCAGTGACATTCAGTTAGCTATAGTTGATTCCAATATAAAATTGTTACAAACCAGTTGATCCTAGTAGGATCCAATCAATAAGTAAATGCAATCCAGGATTTGTAGTGGAATCCAACCAGCCATCAACATCCCTCAGATCTATCAGATCTATCCTCCATCAGCTGGCCACTGCCGCCCTGACGTCGCACTCTGGGCTTCATACACGGGGTTGATCACTAGAAATCAACTAGTGACCACTTGGAAGCGGCGCGGAGCCAGGGTGCGTGCGTAGGCTTGAAAAACCCAACAGCACCATGCACAGGCGCCAGATTGACTCCCATACTCAGCTGATAAAAGCGGTTCTCAGAAGTGATGGCGGATCATTATCCTTACCCCCACCTCAGTCACACAAACTGTTCGAGAAAGTATTTGAACCATCATCCAGGAAACTAAACAAGTTCGAACGTTTGCTTGGTATTGAGCAGCAACTCGCACAGTACAAATGCAACTCTCACAGGCATACCTTGGCCCAGTCCTGACCTGTCAGGAAACCGGGTACCGAATTGTCAAGGGTTGGCGCGAGCATGATTCCGCAAAATTATACAGGTGCAGCAAAATCGTGTCCCTGGAAACCTGCATCAAGCCAAGCGCGTATGCCAATCATTTAGACTCCTAGCATGTGAGCGGAAAAATGGTGAAAGGCATTATTGGGTTGAAAAGGAACCTGTCAACCATCATAAATATAAATCATTACGCAGAACAGGCAACAAAAATGCCAGTGTCCCCGCCTGCCTCTCATAGGCCCGATGGTTTCGTCAGGGTCTGGCCAGCAATGAAATTCAGCACTTGCATTTGCACTGGTTGACTGCGCTGCAATGGCCTCCAACAAAGTAGTTGCGCCCCCTAAGGATTTCCATACCAGACCCACATGTCAGCTGAAACCTGGTCTGGGCTTCGAGATACGAGCTGTTTGCTGTCTCCATCCATGTGTGCGAAATGTCCTTCCATGTCCCCGCGGATAATGTCATGCTCCAGGAGCACTTCAGCTGAAACCTGTTCCCGGCTTAGATGCGGCCTAGAAAACGCCAGGTTTATTTTCACCAACTAAACTTCATTAGCCCATGTACAAAATGTCCTTCCATGTCTTCGACATAACAGGCACTGGCCAAGGTCTTTCTAGTGAGACTCGGCGCAAGGAAACGGTCAGGCTCGGCGCAAAGGGCTGCACGCCATTGAACCTTTGCAAACACAAGCTGGGGTCATTCTAGTCTTATGAATGCTGAAACAGAACAATTTATGCGCATAGCGCTAATGCACCAGCTTTTAGATTGCCTGAAACTTCCGGAGGATCATCTCGTTTTATAGCTTGATCCAGAGATCGACCAAAAGGCCATCGAAAGTTACATCCTCCGAGGCGGAGAGCCACTGTGAAATCTGCCACGAACGAATTACAGTGCAACCAACCAACGCCGCTGGCGTTGATCAACAACAAGTTCACGACTATTGTCAAAAGACAGTCGCGCACATCAAACTGACCACTTGCTCGCGGAAGACCCTGCTCTAACGCAGGCCACCCCACTCCGGGGTTGAAGGTCAGCTTAGCTCGTTGGAGAAGCCGGCACATGACCAAAGAGCCGCGGTCTAACAAGTGGGAAAAAGCACAAAGCCGTTGCCGTGCCCATCTGGGAGAATTCAGAATCGTGTGTGTGCCATCTATGATGATGTCATGAGCGAGGACTGGGCATGCCATCCTTGGTTCACTGCCTCCAAGGCTTATACGCCCTTTGGCAAAACACACAAACAAAGAAAAAACAACAAAACTTTGGGTTATGGACGCGAATCTTTTCGCGGAACCTCACGATGAGCGCCTCGAAGAGTGACAGCAGTTGTATCCCGTCATCATCTTCCTCGAATTCAGCAAGTTCGGGCAAAGATCACCGGTATCGCACCAAAGTTGGAGCAGAAGTTTCCATTGCCAGACAACAGGACGCCAACCAAACATCAGGAGAATGTTCCAGAACCAAATTTATCTTTCGAGCGCGCGAAAACGGGCGGAGCAACAAGGAAGCAGCGCTTCGCGTATGCGCATGCCATTTGCAAACGCGCGGTACTGCGTGTGTAGAGCAAGCCGATGCATCAGCAAGTATGACAAACACCAATTGCATGGAACAGCACATACCTTGTAAAAGACATCCAACGACGTCATCGACAGGATTGGATGGTAACCCTTTTGATAAACACAAAACAAGTTCGTAGAGTAGTCGATGAATAGATACGGCCAGAAATGTGACAAATGATCAGGGAACAATCCAAAAGGGTCCGGCTTGATGATGTGAAATGAGGAGAAGCAAGCACATGGACAAAGAGAACACCACAAAACAACAACCAAACAAAAAACAAACACCTCAAACAAAAAAGATGGCACCCCAAAACTAAAAAGCAACCTTGTGAAACAAGTGCGCAGCACGCGTTTCGCGCAAGGTATGCATGGCTTGCAAAATGGCAAAACACCGAGCGTCGATAGAAGTTGCAGGCACGAAACTTGAAGGTGCACATCGCTGTTGCGGAGCAATAGCTTCTCATGCTCTGGCCGTATAAGGAAGTTAGGTTCTTTTTTGTTTAAAACCAAACATCGGCATATTCACACCAAGCTGCAGCTTCCAACCTCGGTTTTTGTTTGCCAGAAGCCATTTCCTCAAGACTGAGACCGCTCAGCCGGGCAAATACCCGGACTAGGTCCGCATACGGCTCTCCTTCCTGGTCGACTTGGTATACCTTCATGTCTTTCTCGGGTAAGGTGAAAAACTTTCTGCATTCGCAGCATACGTGCTGGAGCGTTTGCATATCCACCACGTACCGCCATGCCTCCACTGTCACTTTAAAAAAATATTGCTGCATGGTCAATGGTGAGTAGCACTAAGTTCCCCGCATCCTGGTTGCATTCTCTTAACATGCATATATATATATATATGTGTGTGTGTGTGTAATGTTGGATCCTGATTAGTGGCAGGGGCCTGATTTGTGGCAAGTTTTTTCGAAATAATTCAGGCATCCCTGTTTGTTGCCAGGGGTCTGAATTGTGGCAAGGTTTTTCTGGGGGGACCAAATTGTTTTTTTGTAGTTAAGTATTTTAAAGTCCAGGGTTCAAAAATAAAAGGGAAAATTTTCTCAAAATCGCCAAATGCAATGGTGTAAGCTTCGATGGTGCCTGAGCCAGTTCACATCACAGGCCGACATCCAAAACAGGGTGTTTGCTGGTTTTTGGGTTGTTTTAGCTCGGTTCGAACTTTTTTCCTTGCGCAAACATTGCCCAAAACCACGGTGTCTTTTTGGTTTGTACCCTGTACAACACCAAACATGTTAAAACTAAACGCAAAAGTTTTCCCGCATGACCCACCAACTTCACCAGTCCTTCAACCCTTCCGGTCCCCTGCCTCTTGGGGCTGAGCGGCGGCGCTCGAGGCGATTGCGGGGTTCGACCAGGAAAGCAGCTGGAGGGGAAGTAGTTTGTGAGCAACAAACCGCGAAAGTCCGGAAAGTGATGGGGTTTGCGACGTCTGATCTTGGATTATCCTGGTTTACAATGTTTTTAAACTGGAACAAGCCTTGGTGGTGGATCAGCAGCAAGGGTGATCTTTTTCCCTCAGGGCAGGTCGCTCTCCTTCCAATGGCCGTTTTGCAGATTTGGGGGATGGGGATCATTCCATTGAGCGGTGGAAAATATAGGTACGGTATGGCCCAAAATTACGCATAGGGTTCAAAAAGGCTTCCGATTTTGACGCAAAAAGAGGCGTGGTATGACCTTCACATAAATCCACCATAAGTTACCATTCCGCTCAACATTGCCTTCAAACCGCAACAGCCAATTCAATCGGATTTCTGCGATGGCCATGGACCTGCGAAACAGAACCGCA
>VSDK01007635.1:0-122883 GCA_009767595.1 Symbiodinium kawagutii | reverse complement strand
CAAGCCTAAAAGATTTGCGCTAAACAACATTATGTCAGAGCAGACTCTCACCCCCGAACTGGCTGGCCCGGCCTGTTGCCTCGAAGCGGCCAACAAATACTGGCCTGGGAATACTTCAATCCCCGCTTGGAATGCCATGCAATCAGAATTTCTAAAGCCCCCATCTTTGATGAACCGCATCTCTCTCCCCAGATCCTCCCCTGTCAATAGGAGTACGTGGCGATTTTCCGCCTAGTAAGTGCATTGTGAATGTTCTGCATCCACGAAACCTCCCAATTCACCAACCACATTTTTCCAACCCTAAATTTTGCTGAACCCTAAATAATAGAAATGGCTAAAATTAATCACTTGGAAGTTGTCCTACCTTTTCTCCGAGCTCAAAATTTGTGGACCTTTTCGACCTTCTGAAAGGAAGCCGGGGTTTATTAATCTGGCGTTGGCCCACCAGGTGCTGCAAAGTAGCTCGGCGCGTCTCATCCCACTTTGTCTGAAAAGACAGATGTGGGTCCGTCTCCTTGAGCTTCACGGCTTTCCGCTCCTGGCAGCAGCCCACCTCGCCGCGTGGCACATATGCCACATACCCGGCATTAATGAGGGTCTGGCTCTCCGGGTGACTGCCAGGAACCGTACAAGAAATATCAAAAGTGTACATCTTGGCAGCGAAGGCTAAGCCAGTGTCTTTGCAATTTGCAACAGCTCGCAGGAAGTGGAGTGATGAATCTTGGATTGACTTGGGGATACCTCTATTCTGAGAAACAGCCACTTTGAGCTTTTTCATTGGCTAGGAACCACCATCGCCAATTACAAATAGAAATGGGGTTCCCCAAAGCCATAGTGCACCCCTAAAGCTGGTGAGTTCTCCTATGATAATGGCTATGGGCTTCGATGGTTAGTAGGTACCACCATGGCGAACTGGAACAACTCTGGTATGATCTGACCAACTAATAACGTCAACTCCGCGTGATGATCAGCCATCATGAATCACAATTTATTTAAATTGGATGAGATGAATATTGATTCATTACGTAGTGATAAGTTACTACTACGTAAAAATATCAGTAGTAGTAGCTGGCTGGTATTAAAGGCTGCAGAGATTTGTGTATATGATTATTGTACTAGTTTAGTTATTATTTGTGGTACTTAATCATTGGCTGCTCCAGTAAGCCATAATCCAGTATTATGGCTATTAGTATTGGTAGATTCCCCTCACATCGGGGTACCTCCGTCAACTTTGCTACCAAAACCGCCACAGCCAGGGCTGGGCAATGTGACCCCGGGGCGTCAAGGGCGGCATCAGTTGTAGGGTTGTGACTTGTCATAGGGCCTCCCAGTGAGATGATCATCTACGCAGTGGTGCCATGTGGAACCACGAGATCCTCCTGGTAAACAACTCACGCAGTTCAACGGGAGATCTACGAAAATATAGGCTCAATGACAGCGATTCGTAGGGGATGATCGCCAACAATAATGGTGGAATTAAACAACTACAAGATGGATGTTTCTCAAGCCATAGGAGGACCCCTAAAAATGGCGTTTATTACTAGAAATGGTTAATATAAAGTATGATTTGGGGGTATTGGAGAAACTATCATGTACGATAGGTACACACGTGCATTTTGTGTGTGTGTGTTGTTTTTTCCTTTTTCGGGTGGTGGGAAGGGCTGTGTGCCACACCATTGGTCTATTGGCCGCCATGGAGTACTTAGTTTGACGATCAGTGATTCTTAGCTTGAAGCAAACTCAAACAGACTTGTGACACCCTAGCTGCCATGAAGCGATTAGGTGCGAGCTCTGGAACATGATGCCTGCAGCTGCCCCCAAGAATTCCACCATGGAACCTGAACACGACTTGCCTGTAGCAATTGCTTGGCAATGTGCCAATCATTGGGCAGGGATAGAATTAATTAACATGAATCCAATTATCAATACTATGTGTTTTTGATTGCTCTTGGATTTACAATATTGATTAACAATGTGAACTTTGAACAATAAGCAACTATATTATATTAGAGTTATTCGGCGCCAGTTGAGATAAACATCAACTATATATCCTATTGCATCCGTTGCGTTTCATTTGCCCAGGAGCTTATTTCATTCTGTTGGGATCCATGCTGTACATCGTGTGGGAGCTCTTCCAACGTGAGTTGTACTGTATTTACTTTTGTGGGTAGGTCCAAAATATTGGGTCATTTATATGAAAAAGCTAAACCTGATATTCTAATCTGATCATTGGCAACTTTGATTATGATTTGAAGTTGCGACCGATCTGCAAATTGATTAATTTGTGAGCTAATCATTCTTCGCTGCTTGTTGACCAGTTGGCCATTGTTGATGGTTGAAGCTTAACGCTCATGAATCTTGACCACTTCTCATAATGCTAACCCCAGATTCAGCTCCGAAAATTTATTGATTGGAATGCACCATCTTAAGAGGAAACCAGTTGGCGAACTTGGAGGATACCCCCTCTGTATCATCAATCAAGGGTGGCTCCCTTCATCCAGGGTTGGCTCTCTATACCATCCATGGCATCACCCCAGGCCTATCATCCAGGAACTTGACACTATTCAACTCCTCACAAGATTGGAAGTTGAAGCCTTACCACCACTGACCAAACTACCTCTATGGTGGTCTCCCAAACTGGGTAACCCCATAAATGGCAGGTTCATTACAAATGGCAGCGGGTCAAAACCCTGTACCTCTGATTCCCCCATCATTCACCATTGTTTTCCTTATTATTGCTGGTTATCCCCCAGTATTGGTTGGTCAATATTGACCCACATGGTTCATAAAAAGTGATTTGCAGGTACCCTGAGAACACCCTTATGATCAGTGCCAGGCACCGGAAGCATTTGGAATTGTTGAATCATGACTGACTCGGAATGAGTCAGGTCTGAATCATTAATAATATATCCAGTAATGCATGGTTCCTATCATTAATAATCGTACCTAGTTGGAAGTCTAGTCTGAATGACGTGACTCCCAAATAGTAGGTAACCCGCTGGTTTCTACCAGTTGTTGCGACTGGGGTTGGTTACCAAATATTTCATTGTACCTGCAAGCATAGGGGTTGGTTTCCCTACTAAAGATACCAGTAGTTTTTTTTGGAATCTGGTTGTGGGGGTGCCAGCACTTACAAACACAACATTCTGTGTCTTGGGTTCCCAATTTGGGTTTATCCCCAGTGATCGCAATTGGAAACTAAACACGGTCAGGGAGGTTAGTTTAGCCGCAGCCACCTTATAGGGTTTATGACCACAACCATATCCCAGCTATAACCCAGCTGCATATTATGGGTGTACCTCCATATCATCCTTGAAACTCACCATTGCTAGTAATAGACCATTTAATTTTGGGGTTTTATTCCAAGAAACACCGAAATATGGATTATATACTTGGTATGTGCCGCTATCGTTCATCATTATCCTCTATTATTCAGCATTAAGCAACTAGTCCACGTAAACCCTGACATCTTGGTGTTGAAGCTGTCATGTTTCTCTGTTGGTTCCATGTGAAGTCTCGGAAGCCACATGCCGAATCGGAGACGTTTCGACGTCGAGACGGAGCCATCTCATGACACCTGCGAAAGCGGTCGACCGGTCTGGAGGCTTGGTAGGTTGAGCGAGTCGTACCCTCAAGGTGCTATAGGGATTCAAACTAATCCCTACCCCTCCAGTTACCAACAAATGTTACTTTCTAAGGCCAGTGTGGGAACCCACAAACAGGTTGGTTTATCACTATAAATGCTTAATTAAACTGGATGATAACTGGGGGTCCCCTTATTTGAAGAAACACCCATAGGTAACCATCCCTACTTGGGCATACCTGGTTTTCTACTATGGAGGTAATTGGAAGGGTAGGGAAGATTAACCCCCTTTAAAAGGATATCATACCCTTCGGGGGTGGCCGAGGTGGCTAATGGTTAATATCTGGAGGAATGGACTAATCAACTAAGAGATGGCTCCAAAAACCAAGTACCAAGAGATCTGGACCAAAGTTAAGCATCCATCTTGGCCAAGAAGATCGTCCGAGCTATTTTGGGGTAAAACTGTGGGTAAACAAGTTTCATCTTCCAGTGGCAACGAATGGTCCGAATGGGAAATCTTGCTATGGAAACTTCGATAATTGTGGATTCACATTAACACACAACGATATAATTTGGTAAACTATGACTCACGATTCACTTTGGGTCTTCTACTAAAAGGGATCTCCCATTGTCATACTTACATCATTGTAATTATTGTAATCATGATTGATTCTATCTTTTGTCGGCCATCAGCTGAGTTTCACCACTCTCAGCTGATTGAATTTTACCATGACCATTGCCTAAATAGATGTATAACGTAGCATATATGCATGTGTAAATGTGTATGTATTTAAAAATATAATATATATATATATATATATATATATGTATATATATATATATAATATGATATGTATATAACCTATCAATAACAGCTTTCCTCCAGGTAATCGTGTATTGGTAGTCAGCAGCCCTGGGATAGTGGGTAAAACTGGTACTCCCCAGTTGGAAATCCAGGGGAGCGCTGCCACCAGCCTTCTAAAGCTCCTTCTCCTGCTTGGGAGCTGATTGGTCGTCCTGCACAGCAAGAATGAGTTTGTGATATTGCTTAATATCGGATGACGCGGGTCAATACTAGGGGACATCCGACATTAGGAACAACATCAACAGCAAGAATCGATGGAATCAGCAAGAACAACACGCTGATTGGGGCTGGACACGTTGCTGATGCTGGCTACGAAGCCAAACAGAGACCTTTGAGAATTCCCCATGCAAACTACCATTTGCTTAGACTACTTGTGGGGCCCCTGAACCTCCCTTCCCCGTATTCAGCCGGGCCAGCCAGTGACCAGGTCAACAGCTCAAATCCCATCCACAGGTCGCTCCTGAAACGCAGTTGACACGCAAAAATCTGATTCGCCCAAGGTAGGCGAATGGGAAAAGACCTCGCTGGACAACTTGGAGCTGCGGGCAAATAAACTACCAGCGGATTGGAGGGTGGTAACAAATACTATCACCAAGCAACAAATGGCTTCGTAGTGCTTCATAGTATGAAGTGAAACTCAGGGATGCACAGCTTAGAATCTGTTGGCTGCTGGATTTTTGATGCTGAAACCGAACAATCAATAAAAACATATGGACATACAGTCAACTGTTGTCAACTGATTGTGTTTGCACCATCGACTGCAAAACTGGACGAGGTACGAGTCATGAGAATGGGACATGTGATGCTTAATCCTGGCCATCAACTACAACTAGATTGCAGCCCTTGTTCATAGTAGACTAGGGATAGTTGGTCCACTGATGAATGAGATTTTAACCTACTAGCTAACTGGAAACTGAAATGTAACTTTGCCCAACAGTCAGTCAGGTAAGCAAAAACCACCAAACAATATCCTTTGAAGCTGGAAAAACATGGTATTGGAGCACCCTGGCTTCTGGACTGGCAATTCTTCCAGCGAATTTCCACATGTCCATGGCAGTAATTGTCAATACTCACTTTCCTGCAGGTCATCGATTCCAAATCAGGTTCGTTGTCAGAGATACTGTGACCCCTCGTGTATGATCCCCGATCTTGAAGGTCAAGCCGGGAGCCCATATCTCATGGATGAATCATGAATCGAAAATCTCCTGGCCGTCAAGTTCCGCTTTGGTTCACAGCGGATATCTGAATTCATGTTGGTAACCCCCCAGTAGCAAACTGTAACTAAGAGCTGTCTGAGCCAGAATTGCTACTACTGGTAAAATTAATTGATGGTTTCCATGATTTTTGACGGTATATACTCGGCTGTCAGTGGATAATCAGCTAGTTACCAAATCCATTATGAACCATGAATAGCGGAACAGTCTTTCATCATGAAATGCCTTATCTACCATCTGGTTTCACCACTCCCTGTAGCTCTTTAGCTCCCCCTTTAAAGGGATTTAGGGATACCCCTGGCTCCTTAGCTCCCTGAGAATCACCAACTAGTTATTATGTGGTGAACAGCAATTCGAGGCATTAGACAAGGGTTTTCACTGCTTCGAGGACAGCCGGCTTAACATCTTGGAGGCCAAGATTTACACCAACGATATGTTTGACAAATTGGCGTTTGGCTATTGGATCTTCCAACGTGAGAGTAGCTTCAAAGGTTCTGCCGATCATGTCCGGCGAAGCTTCAGCCAACAAATTGCGTAAATCTGTGCCAAGCTTGCCTGGGAGGATGAGCAAAAGATATGAGCCTCCTTTTACTTTGAGTTTAGGAGGCAACCACACAGCATTCACGAAGGATATTCCCTGTGATCCATTCGATACTTGGTCAGCACGCAGCACTTGCATTGCTGCGTCTCCCGGAAGTTCCAATTCGTCTGCATTCGACAGACATACTCCTGGCCTGTCAGGGCCAGATTCCCAGGTAGCTCTTTTGGCCTGGGTCATCGTTCCTGGCATGTTACCGTTTATGCTATGCATCAACTTGTTTCTCACTTTCCTGGCCAAGTAGCTTCTGTTGATTTTGCGGTGTGGCAAGTAGCTGGTAGAGAAAAGCCAGGCAAAGAGCAAACAAATCACAATCACTTTGAGCTTTCGTCTCTTTGTTCTGAACATAAAGGCTGCAGACCTTACCTGTCTTCTGTTTACGTACCTTCGGTTTCCGATTTTGAGAGCTTTTGAAGGTTCAGTAATTCCTTTTCTGGTCTTTCTTGCCGTCATGGCGAGCAAACACAGCAGTGAGCTTACACTGGAGGCCATTCGAGGCATTAGACATCTATCATGTCAAATGTCAAAACGTATATGTGATGAAACCCATAACAAAAGCTCACTGTTGCTGTTGAATGCAGAACAATTGTGAATAAACATTAGATGATGTTGAGGCTACCTTGCCCCTCTATGATTCGCACATCCATACACAGACTAACAATCCATGGCTGCCTCCCTCCCGCGCTAGGCAAATATGAAAACAACATAACTTCCCAAATGTTCTTAAAATAGGTCCTTAAACAAGGCTGACATATGTTCATGCATCCATGCTGTACATAGATACATTCATAGATGATGGATAAATTAGTACTTAGGTAGATAAATAGTATATAGCTATACGTCCATATATAATAAAAAGTTCCATACCAACGTATCAAGATTTAAAACATACATGCAGGAAAGGCCCTCATCTGCGCACACCAAAAAAACTCATCTGCGCACACCACAAAACACTCATCTGCTCACACCAAAAAAAAATCATCTACGCACACCACTCGCACCACTTGGGGTCAACATTTACATGGGGACATGGGGTTTAGGGGGCATGGGGACATGGGGTCTTTCTATGGAGGGGCAGCAAAGACTGCTCCTTCTCCATTCACCATTTAGGACATGGGGGACAGGGGACATGGGGACACGGGGTTTAGGGGGGGATGGGGACATGGTGTCTTTGTATGGAGGGGCAGGAAAAACTGCTCCGATCATGTGCTTCTCCATTCACCATTTAGGGCTAACATTGGGGACAGGGGACATGGGGACATGGGGTTTTAGGGGGGGACGGGGACATGGGGACATGGGCATGTCCTTCTCCATGCACCATTTAGGGTTAACGTTGGGGACAGGGGACAATCAGCTGATGTTCCATTTACAGTGCGGCAAGCACATGCAGGACAACCACATGCACTCACAGTACCACGCCTGCCACAACCAAAGGCCGCGTGCACAGATGAGGGGTTTTCCGTGTGCACAGACGAGGGGTTTTCCGCGTGCACAGACGAGCCCCTTTCCTACATGTACTAATCACATTCCATGTTAGCACAGTTCATGACTATTCAATTCTGTCATACCCACAGAACTAGGACAATTCGAGGTGACTACTTGTATACAACTGGACTTAAACATGCTGGCACAATGTCTTGCAGGCTGGGTGCACTTCAAATCACAAGTGTCAATCAAACGACTTATTAAATGGTAGTTTAAACCATGAGTTTGTTGGTTTTATCCCCTATCATCAGCCCATAGATGGGTGTTTCTCAAAGTAGGGTACCGCCAGTTATCATCCTATAAACTATTCATAGTAATACAGTAAATCATCTCTTTTCTGGGTCCCCTATGGCTTGAGACATCACCATATGGGTGTTTCTCAAAGCAGGGGTACCCCAAATCATCTTTTGTTAGCCATTAACAGTACTAAACCAATCATTTTTAGGGCCCCCTATGGTTTGTTCATAATTACTAGGGAAAATAAACAATGTTTGAAACTACCAACCAGAATGGTTATCACCCACTTTTTCTAACCATTGAAAGTACTAAACCAACCATGTTTTGGGGTTTCTCTATGGCTTGAGAAACCACCATATCAAGTGTGATAAGCATTGTTGGAACTAGAGGGCTGGTCTTAGTCGCAGGGTGTGGCTTGCTGAGCTGATCTGCCAAAATGTGGCCACTGCCCTCAGGCACAGGACCATCCAGCTCCACCTGCCAAGGGACGACGCTTGCTGAGCACTGAATGATGATCCCACAACTTGCAACTGGTGACTGCCCAGGGGTAGTGACCGGGGTTAGTTACTTCACCTACCTCATAGGGTGATTTACTATCAGTATATCCCAGTTAGAGCCCCAAATTGACATCTAAGTAATTAATCATGAATGGTACACATTGGTACACTGGAATCTCACGACTGGTTGAGTCAACAACACGTTTACACATCACTTGCACAGTAGCATCTATGTAGAGCTACCCCTCCAAAATCTCCTTGTTGAGCCCGTCCACGTTGGAAAACGACATTCCACTAACTCATCGTGGTTGCACAACTCATTGATTTCTGCACTTTTGCCATTGCTCAAACCACACACCATCTCACGTCATTGAAAGAAGGGCTCGAATTGCCTGACCGTAACCGCCCTCAGAATCGCCGACGCGGCTGTGTCGTTCGAAAGTAGGATATCCACAAATCAGAGATATGCTCCACTGCTTAAAATGAGGACCGCACAATTGGCAACATATTGAAACAATCTGCATTAATGGATGTACCATGCAACATACCCAATGAACGCGCAATGCACAAAGGATAGGCCATATTATAATGTATTTGTCGCAGGGGTATGCAGTTTCTTGCATTTCAAACATATTTGGGTACTCATGCACCACTGGATGAGGACTGCCAAATCCTGGAGGATGATGCTAATGGCCATGGCTGATCTATAGCCATAGGTCAGCATCCACCATTGACCATTTATAACCATTACTTCTGTGATACCATGATACTAGACATAAACTCACTACCACATTGACAATGTCTGTTATCAAAAACAATTTTTGTTCACACAAACAATCATCATTGAGCATTAGCCAGGGCTTACGCTTTGCTTTGGAGGTTATACCAGCAAAACATCTTCAAAACTCCAGCCCATAAAAAAAAACAATACAACTGAAGCTACAGCATAGAAACAGCGTCGATCATCTCACGGAGTAGAACTTGGTGAACGGCTCCACCGTTGCCACCCACTTCCAAGTGGTCTACCTCTCGCGTTTGTCATCCTTGATATGGCTATGGGTCAACACTCCTCATTCCGAAAATGCCCGAAACTCGGAGTCCTAGCTTTGGGGGTGTTCAAAGCTGATCCCTATTTCTATATTTTTCTGTTCTCTGGTGGCGAGTGGATGGGGTCTGAAACATCTCTCCTTACATCCCGTTTTTCTGCTGGATCCTGCTGCATTGATCCCTCTTCCCGGCAGTGGACAAAACCTGGTGAAGGTCCACCGAATCCCCGGTTGCTAGCTGCGGCCAGAGCTGGTGATCCACCGTCTATCGTTGCCGGACAGGTAGGGATCTGGTTGGACTCGTTGCCCCAGAGAAGTGATCCCCAGCTGGTCAACCCCTGCCGCAACCCAGCCGCATCGCAGCCGTGCCTCTAGTGGGTCTTCTATTCGCACATCCTCGATGTCCCAAGCGTGGCCCCGGATCAGGTGTGTTGGGTGGCCCAAATCATGTGTTTTTGTAAGATAATTGATATGCAATATTTCACGTTCCATATCGTAGATATGGGCATTCTATCTTTCGTAAGATATGTAATTGCACATGTATACTTACAATATCTTATATTGTATGATATGTATGCATTGTATGTTATATCTGTATATATATATATTATATATATATTTTTTCCTTAATTAACATATAGAAATACATGTTGTATGTTAAATACATTATGTATATTAGACATATCAAATATATACATATATATTACCTATATTGAATACACTATACTATATACATCATAACAAGATTACTATATAAATAAAAAAAAAATATATATACATACGCTTGTGCAAAATATATGTGTTTGACAATCATACATGTTGAAATGTAAAATGCACACGTGGACTGTACACAAACAGGCCACGCAATATGACCTTCCTAAACAATGCCTTTGGTTCCAAAAAACACAAGGACAAAAAAGAGCACAAACTAACAAGTATAGCAAAGCAACATGGAACCCCAAGCACTCGAACATGTTGGGGGAATCTGAAGAACTGGCGAATAACCAAATCGTCATCAACCTTGGTACCAAATCCATGTACAACTGAGTTTCTGACCAGCCGAAATATGTTATACCTAGTCGAACCTGGCAAATCATCATCCAAATGGGAAAGGGGTACCCTAAATCATCCTTTACACGCATCATTTATAGGAATAAGCCAGCCATAACTGTGGGGTTCCACCATTTTGAAAAACCACCAGCCATTGATTGGCCAAATACCCCAGTCCAACGGCTTTCTGGGGTCATCCATAGATCCCTGGAAGGTCCTCCCACATTTGGCGCAATCCCCACCAAATGATTGGTGACCATAGGAATTCTCAAGATTGGCAATACAACCTACTATGCATGTTAATGATTCGAAGAACAGATAAAAAGAGAAACAAACTATATTCATGTTTTTAAATGTTTTTAACCGGTAATATGGCCTTTCTCATTTGAATGATACATGATGATCAAAATGAACATGTCATTGGTGTTAGCCTTCAAATGCTGCTTGAACAATAAACATCTATGATAATTACTTCAAATTTTAAACAAGCAGCTTCAAAGACTCAAAATCATGGATGAACCAGTTCTTTTCAAAACAAGTGTACCAAAAATGACGTACCCCAGAGTCACAGCTGTGGTTTCCCTCTTATAATGGCAAACTGAACAGCTGGATGGTGATTGGAACCACCATGGCCATGGACAACCCCACAGGGCCCGTGGTTCATCGACGCGTCACCCAAGGCCCAAGGTTGGCACTGGGCTCGCGCACTCTGATGTGGCCATTCTTGGTTTGGCTTGCTACGGTTTCGTCGCCACAGGGCTGTTTACCCCAGAAGATCCTCAAGTCAATTCAGCCGTGCTGAAACCGGAGACTTCTGGTGGTTTCTTAAGCCATAGGGGCACTAGCTGGTGAATGGTTGATAAAGCTGTGAATAATCACCAACAATAGTAGGGGAAACACAACTTTTGCTGCTCAAGCACCTTAAACTAGGAGCTTAGCCTAAGAAATCGACTGAACAATCATGTAAAGTCCAGCAAACTGTCAGCCTAGATGACCAAAACTCGCTTCACGGCTTGTCATGATTGATACTGGTCGACGATGATGATGATGATGATGATGATGATGATGATGATGATGATGATGATGATGACAGTTAACACTGACACGGACAACGAGAACTTGCAACCACCGATTCATCAGTACGCCACAACGGACTTCGGTTACGATGAGTATTCGATCCTGTCCAATTGTAACATTGTAGTAGTTTATATAACCATCTATGAGTGGTTGTCATTCCATGTGATTGACCACAATTTCGTCCCCAATATAAACGAATGTAGATTCACCATTCAAAGCACCAACCAGCTTCGACTGGTGCTTGTGTTAGTTCACCACCAGTATCCATACTTAACCATAGAAAACCACCATCACGGTCACGATGAGTTGTGACGTCGGTCCTATATTATTGGCTATCATCCCCTGGCGGTTTTATCGGGGATGAACTTGTGGTTATAGGGGATAATAACCTATAATAACCAATAATAGGTGATCAAAAGTAGCCATCATCAAGTATCGACTCATCTTATGATACCCAATAATTACCCTATAAGATATGAATCAATGATAGGTTAGAATAGGTGTCCCTATCATTGGTTAATCATTGGTTAATATAATCAATTATCATCGACCAGTAGGGGATAGTACCCAATGATAGGTGACCCGTTGCGGTCCTATACTTGTCGATCTTCTCCTGCGATTTCGCTGGAGAAACCGTGATCTTCACCTGGCCCAGCGTCAAGATGTGCAGCATTCACCGGGGTGAGGGCCGTTGCAACGGGTCACCATGACCCTAGTGTCCAGGGGGATGCACATCAAAGAAGTACACGTAAACAGATCTAATATTATAAATATATATATATATGTATCTATGATTAAATTTTTGAAAAAAATACTTTACTTCGAGTGATCCCCACCATGTCATGTCACCACCGCTTGTTGACTCCACTTTTGTCTGACATTCTCTCCGACATATCTTCTGACATTCTTTCTGGCATATCTTTTGACATTTTTTTCTGACATATCTTCTGCCATTATATCCTGACATTCTATCCTGACATTCTCTCTGACATTCTCTCTGACATTATTTCTGGCATATGTTTTGACATTCTCTGTGACATATCTTCTGACATTGTTTCTGACATGTCTTCTGACATATCTTCTGCCATTCTTTCTGACATTCTTTCTGGCATATCTTTTGACATTCTCTCTGGCATTCTAACTGACATATCTTCTGACATTCTTTCTGACATGTCTTCTGACTTTCTTTCTGACATTCTATCCTGACATTCTCTCTGACATTCTTTCTGGCATATCTTTTGACATTCTTTCTGACATCTCTTCTGACATTCTTTCCTGACATTTCTTTTGACATTCTATCTGACATATCTTCTGACATTCTTTCTGACACATTTTCTGATATTCTCTCTGACATTCTATCCTGACATTTCTCTTGACATTCTCTCTGACATTCTTTCTGGCATATCTTTTGACATTCTTTCTGACATCTCTTCTGACATTCTTTCTGCCTTATCTTCTGACATTCTCTCTGACATTCTTTCTGGCATATCTTTTGACACTCTCTCTGACATATCTTCTGACATTCTTTCTGACATGTCTTCTGACATCTCTTCTGGCATTCTTTCTGACATATCTTCTGACACATTCTCTCTGACATTCTTTCTGGCATATCTTTTGACAGTCTTTCTGACATATCTTCTGCCATTCTATCCTGACATTCTATCCTGGCATTCTTTCTGGCATATCTTTTGACATTCTCTCTGACATTCTAACTGACATATCTTCTGACATCCTTTCTGACATGTCTTCTGACATTCTTTCTGACATTCTATCCTGATATTCTCTCACACATTCTTTCGGGCATATCTTTTGACATTCTTTCTGACATCTCTTCTGACATTCTTTCCTGACATTTCTTTTGACATTCTATCTGACATTTCTTCTGACGTTCTTTCTGACATCTCTCTTGACATTCTTTCTGGCATATGTTTTGAAATTTTCTTTGACATATCTTCTGACATTGTTTCTGACATGTCTTCTGACATATCTTCTGCCATTCTTTCTGACATTCTTTCTGGCATATCTTTTGGCATTCTCTCTGACATATCTTCTGACATTCTTTCTGACATGTCTTCTGACATCTCTTCTGGCATTCTTTCTGACATATCTTCTGACACATTCTCTCTGACATTTTTTCTGGCATATCTTTTTGACATTCTTTCTGACATATCTTCTGCCATTCTATCCTGACATTCTATCCTGACGTTCTCTCTGACATTCTATCTGACATATCTTTTGACATTCTCTCTGGCATTCTAACTGACATATCTTCTGACTTTCTATCCTGACATTTCTCTTGACATTCTCTCTGACATTCTTTCTGGCATATCTTTTGACATTCTTTCTGACATCTCTTCTGGCATTCTTTCTGGCATATCTTCTGACATTCTCTCTGACATTCTATCCTGACATCTCTTCTGACATTTTTTTCTGGCATATCTTCTGACATTCTCTCTGACATTCTTTCTGGCATATGTTTGGACATTCTCTTTGACATATCTTCTGACATTGTTTCTGACATGTCTTCTGACATATCTTCTGCCATTCTTTCTGACATTCTTTCTGGCATATCTTTGGACATTCTCTCTGACATTCTAACTGACATATCTTCTGACATTCTTTCTGACATGTCTTCTGACTTTCTTTCTGACATTCTATCCTGACATTCTCTCTGACATTCTTTCTGGCATATCTTTTGACATTCTTTCTGACATCTCTTCTGACATTCTTTCCTGACATTTCTTTTGACATTCTATCTGACATATCTTCTGACGTTTTTTTTGACATCTCTCTTGACATTCTTTCTGGCATTCTTTCTGACATTTCTTCTGACATTCTTTCTGACATTCTTCCTGACATTTCTTCTGACATTCTTTCTGACGTTCTTTCCTCGCGGTTGAGGTCCGGCAGCGACCACTGGCCGCGCATGGTCGTGGTTGAGGTCCGGCAGCGACCACTGGCCGCGGATGGTCGTGGTTGAGGTCCGGCAGCGACCACTGGCCGCGGATGGTCGTGGTTGAGGTCCGGCAGCGACCACTAGTCGAGCATGGTCGTGGTTGAGGTCCGGCAGCGACCACTAGTCGTGCATGGTCGTGGTTGAGGTCCGGCGAGGAGAAGGAGAAGAAGGAGGAGGAGAAGGACGTATCAGCTCTGATAAAATCTAACAACCCTCACCTGACAGGTGGGGAAATATATACATGTGTGAAAATTAGTTCAATCAAGGTCAAGGACATTTCTTGCATTTGCATGGATGCATGTACGAACATGTCTGAATGGGTGTGTGCAACAATCAATGCATGTGCCCGTTGTATGTTCTCATACATGCATGTGCACAGTACACATGTAAATAGACAAGTATTCCGTATAGTATTTTTTGTAAATGGAGGAATTGCAAGCGCTTCTGCATAAGCTGGAAAACAAACATCATAACGATATCCTGTGGCACAACAATCTTGTTTTCAGTGGATAACAACCAACAAATCAGAGTGGTGGCATACCATTGTGGGAAGGGCTGAGGTACTGTTGTATCATCGAAACTGGTAGATTGGTCGGATGAGGACAGGTCGACATGAGAATGAGGATTGATGGTGGTCAATAATGGTCAATGATGGTAAATGATGACTAATGATGGCTAATGATGACTAATGATGGCTAATGATGGTTAATGATGGCTAATGATGGCTAGTGATGGTTAATGATGGTCCAGATGGCTATACAAAAATACTGATTCATGCGCCATTTGGTTCTATGATGGATAAGCGATACAAATCATCACACATCCAAACATGGTCGAAGTTGATGGTGCCAGCAGTGTCCCAGCACAAATGATAACACGTCCTGAAAGCATAAACCCAGGAAGTTTAAGATTCCCAATGCATAGATTCACCGACAATTGTGCTTTTTGGAGGCAGGGTGGTATCCACATGTCTCGGATCACAACAGTCTATTTACTTAAGTAGTATGTGGGTCAGAATCCAAATGACCAATCACCAACACATACATGTCTTCTCTGTTTTTTGAGTGTAGCAATGTATCATGGTGCCTGGCGGCCCCGAACCATTGCAATCTAAAACTCTGGAAGTTTTTCTGGTGGTTTCTCAAAATACGGGACTCCAAGACAATTGGCTTGTTGCTGTAAATGACAAACAATTGGGGGTTTTTCAAAATAGGGGACCCCCCAAAATGGCTGGTTTATTACTACAAATGATTAAGAAAGGATGATTTGGGGGTACCCCTATTTTGAGAAACCACCAATTGGATGATTTTGGGGTAGCCTATTTTGAGAAATACCCATCCCAGTCAGCTCAGTACTCTGTGGGACTCCTTCCACGCCCTTCGGAAGCAAGTTATAAATCTTTCTGCGCATCCCATGCTGTAGCTGTAGCTCGTAAAGCTTGTGATTCAACCTCAATCAATAGTTCTCAATCTTATCATTGACAGTAGCTGCAACAACCACGGTTCAAACATCAAACACAAATATGGTTTTGAATAAAAGCCCTCTACCCCTGGTGAGCATGCCAACGACCAGAATGGTCCAAAAGAATTCAACTCTCGGAATGTTCACCCTATTCGTTTCCATACAGTTGTGGGTCAAAACCTGGTACCCGTGGCTGCTCACATTCCCCAAATGACAAAACATAACCAAACATGCTGTATCTTCTGGGGCGGATGTCGGTTGCTTTATATCGATCCATCCCCAAATCTGGAAATACCAATGGTCACGATTTCGGGGAGGCTTCTGCGCGGTGCTGCCCACGAACAGCGCCATGGCTTTTTGAATGCTCCAGGCTAGTCTGGAAGGATCGGTGAGAAAAATATTATTCGGCTGCTTGGTGGTGCCAGACTCACATTTCGAACGGGCCTCAAACGTGACCTGCCTTGTCATTTCAAGGATCTAAGAAGCGCTTACAAGTGACTGAAACGAATAATGGTTCATGGTTGAACCACCCTGTTAAAGAGTATTACTTCGAGCAACCAACCATTTGGATCCATTGGAAATACATTTGGGAAAATAAAACATGCTTCAAACCACCAACCGGCATCAACCAGCACAGCATTGATCAGCTGAATCTTTGAGAAGTTTCCACCTAGTTTTGACTCCTTGAATTTTGGTGAACACAAAAGTGGTTGCTTGCCATATGGCTTGCGAGAATGCCACCCCCCAGCCACATCGCCAACACAATCTGCAGATATCGCTTTCTCAATGGTGGTACCTACTGACCGTCCAAGTTCATAGTCTTTCAGTAGTGCCAAATGGCTTTCCTCCAGACCAATTACATACCTACCAACTACTCAAAACTACCATCTGATATGGGCAAAAGCCTATTATAGCCATTGTTGATAGCTCGCAACTGTTTTTGGGGCCATTTTTGGACAAACCCTGATTTTAACAATACAGTTTTTAGAGCGATCGATTCCCTACCAAATCTTGGCTAACCTAGCATTGTCATGTTCCTCACCCCATTGTCGCTTCTCGTGATTTTCCAGATGCACGGCCCACCCATGGAAGGGAAACTCAATACTTCAAGGAAGCAAGTTTCCCGAGCGAACGGGTCATAGTTGTTTTTTACACATAAGAATCTTCTCTATCTTGCCGGCTGGTTGGATCGTATTAGTCTTATTGGCCGGCTATATCAACCATTTCTAACAGCTGGACCTTCCAATTTGCAAGACCCTTTTAAAACCAGCTGAACATCTACCATTTCACGAACGCCCACTGGGGGCCGGCCTTGCTCCCCCCGTATTGAGCCGGGCCAAAAACGGGTCCTGGCTCCCAACCACTCCCTCCCAACCACCAGCCAGTAAAACATCTAGCCAATGTGATAGTGGAGGATAGTATCTCTAAATTGGCCGGTTTGTCCAATTGGTTGGTTACTATATAATCTCAAAGCAATCTGGCGATGGGTCAACATTAACCAACCCATAGTGAGGAATTAGTTCACCAACAATAACGGCTGGAAAACAATGGTTAATGAGGGTACACCAGGGTTACAGGGTGAACCGTCCCACAGCCATCTCTAAAAAAAACAAGCCTCTTCCTGTTCATGTTGATGCACTGTGAGTATTGCAGCACCAGCCAGCAGGTTGAAGCATTCGAGCCATGGTCAAGATCTGTGGTTAGTCACAAAGGATTCATCTAAGCTTGTGGGTCAATATCAAACATTGAACAAAGGAGTAGTGTCCCCGTCCTAACAATGGTTCAGGGTTGATGAAGCCGGGGCTAATATGCTTAGTTATCATCCATAGCCACATAGTCGGTATTAGCCTGAGCGATACAGTTGGTATAGCTATATTTACCCAATCATTATTTCTAGGATGGCATAACCCCAAGTCTATGACTATGATTGAAGAATCCCCTAGTATAACCCCAAGTCTATGATTATTGTTAAGATGGCACTTGCAACAGCTATGTTCAACCCCGAGTAAACAATTGTAGAATACACCAAGTCCATGACTACCGATCACAACCAACCATTGGCGCCATGGCTAACTTTGGAATTGGTTCACAGCCAGGGGTGCCCTTGACCACCAGCCCTTGAGAAAATGCTGACCCTAGAATCCAATACTCCCAAACTGCTACCGGATGACCATCTCCTAATGGATGACCATGTTGTTGTGGCTTCTTGATGGTTGTCATCCCATCTTTTCACTATTCTTCAACAACAACTTGTACAAACATATGAACCCACGAACCATTGACCCTACAATTGTTATTTCCACATTCTTGTCTGTTGCTATCATCATACATTGCGAACACCATTAGTGTCAGTCAATATGGTGGTTTTGAAAAATAGAGGGACCCCCAAATCATCCGATATTAGCCATTTACAAAAGTAAACCAACAATTCTTGGGGGTTCCCTAGCTTAAGGAACACCAATATCTATGATTTTGACCATTAATTCAGACTCAATCAATGCTGACAATGCAAGATATGACCATGGGCAATGGGGTCACTGCCATGTGCCACAAGTCAACATCCCACCATGACCGAACTAATCTTTGTTGGGATGTTCACTTACCCATTTTTGGGACGGTTGGTTGTAACCCATGCGTGGGTGTTTCTCAAATTGGGACCCCCAAATCGATAGATAATAAACCAACCATTTTTGGGGTACCACCATGTTGAGAAACCCACATATGGCTATGGGTCAATATTCGCAATATTAAGCAACCAATATGGGGGATAATACCCAACAATAACAGGGAAGACAATGGTCAACAAGGGGGCAAGCAGGGGTACAGGGTTTTGACCCATAGCCATATAGCCATAATATGTTTGTGATTGTTTGTGTGTGTGTGCCCCGCCTATACCCCGAATGGAGCCCTGTTCTCATCCTATGACCGTCGAGCTGTGAGATGCTCATCATTTAGCTCAACAAATGTCAATGGTAGATCCATATTGATCCCCAGCAAAAACAGCAGGGGATTACCTCCAAATTGGGGTGGTGTGTTAATTTGGATCCATGCCAAAAGTAGAGATAAGTCTTAGACCATTGCTCATGCCCAATTGATTTATTAGCACCTGGCCACCTATGCACGTAGGAAAAAGAGTCCACAGGAAAATCAGCCGGAAGTCATGCTTCAGTGAGCACACTTAAAGAGTGTGCCGCTGGTGGCAAAGGTAAATTGCAATCAGATAGGATTCTCCGGTTGGTGGTTGGTTGTGATATCCTACAAATAAGGTCAGCCAGCCGTGTTGAAGTCACAGGGAAAATATATCATGTTTAAAACCACCAGCAATTGTAGTTTGTTTAAAAGTTGTTGGCTATGAACCCCGAGTATTACATTATTATCACTATAATCTCCGATAACTTTTAAAACATGTTTAAAATCACCAACCTGGTTGTCGTTGTTGCTTTAGTCAAGAATGGTTAAGTAGGCAACTCAGCCGGTGTTGCATAGGCATAGGAATATTGGTCTTTACCCTGGTCCCTAAACTGGAAGCTAAAAATCACAATGTTTAATTGATAAACCAGCTACACATGGTGGATTTTCCACTTCCAGCTTAGTTTACCAGAGCGCAAATGTTCTTGAGTCATTCTGATTGAGGTACAATTTGCTTTGAAACTAATTCAGCGGCAAGTCTCCCTTGTTATCAACCAACGCATTGTGTTCATTGACCATGATTCTTCACCAACTCGTTAAGCACTGACTAAGAAAAGCGGGGTTGTTTCATACGGATACTGACTGGTTGGTGGTTGAACCACCCCTATGAAAAAATATTAGTGGACCAACCATTTGTCAATAATCACTAGGGAAAATAAAGAATGATGAAAACAAACAACCAGGAAACCATAAAAGTATACGTATACTTATGGAATCTTATGGACTTATGAGCAAAGGTTGCGACATGCCAAACCAACGTCCAGTCTCCGGCGCTCACTGCCGACTGCCTTGACTGCCTCCTGTTAGGGGAAGGTATTTCATAGGTGCCAAAATTCACAACTGCGGACAAATATCACGCAGTGTCCGGAACGATCGCGGGTGCAGGTCCGATTCTTGTAGCCAGCAAACGCCACAAACAACATTGATATAGCGTCAAAACCCACGTGACCATTTTTTGAACTCACCAAATACTCTGAGTGTCACTGACAAGATGTTCAAACACCCTCCTATTGCCATAATTTTTGGTATTTCCCTCTACCTACAATCTTGGAGGTTACACCGGAACTTTCACGCTTTGATGCTCGATTGCTAATAACCATGAATATCCATGATTTACCATCATTATAAACCATAAATTGATCATCATTGACCATAACATCCATCATTGACCATAACATCCCCTATTGATCATTATGAACCATGAAACATATGAAAATCAACCATCATTCACCATGATTCTCCACTATTCTGGGCGCTAAGACCACCTTTCTGGTGTGCCGTACGCCTTCGCCACAACGGGGATCCCCCCCCGCACCACAGAACTCAAGCGTCGTGGCGGGGACGTGTGACGAGGCCGGAACAACAACGTTTGCCAATGGCCTGCACAAGCCGCATATGGAGCGTCCTACGGGAGCCGGTGAGTCGGAGAACAACCATCCACTCGTGCATCGCACTCAAATGTATATGGGAGTTTCTCAAGCCATAGGGGACCCAAGAAATGGCTGGTTTATTACTATAAATGACTATGAATGGATGATTAGGGGGTACCCCTATTTTGAGAAACCATCAAATGTATATAACTATATTGGTTGATAATGGTTAATTAATAATCATCACTATCATGATTATAATGGTGAATAATGATCATTAGCTGGCTGGTGGCTTTTCACCCCGTCATGAAAACTACGCGCAGTCGTCAACCAACCATTTTGAAGTAATACATTTGGAAAAATGAAATTGTTTGAAACCACCAACCAGTCAATGAGTTCCTCCAGCAATTCCACTCTTGTAAA
Organism: Symbiodinium kawagutii; assembly: GCA_009767595.1. NCBI lineage: Eukaryota > Dinophyceae > Suessiales > Symbiodiniaceae > Symbiodinium > Symbiodinium kawagutii. The sequence continues at coordinate 101,832 of VSDK01007635.1, read as the reverse complement.
TCGGCTTCTCAACTACACCACGAGCAATCACTGGCTGTTCTCTGGCGCACCACAACAGAAACAACAGCCAACCCGCCCCCTCATAAACACTGGTTGAAGCACGAAACGAACGACTTTCCAACGGAAGATCTCTGCGGATATGGTGATTTCTCAAAATAGGGGTACCCCCAAATCATCCATCATTAACTATTTATACGATAATATAGCAACCATAGCTTTGGGGTCCCCTATGGCTTGAGAAACCACCATATGGTCCAGGTTTTTGGGTTCTGCTTCAACTCCAAGGGAAGTGGGTCGAGTTGCCAAGGCGATGCACCAAAGTGCCGGTGCGGCAGGCGGTGCATTGTTCGTTTTCTTCGACGCTGGAGCAGTTGGCGCAGGTTTTCCGTTGCTGCAAAGCCATGGCGGAAACCGGAGGTTTAGAGGGACCAACTCAGCAACTTATAGTGGGATAACATGCGATTACATGTGATTACGTAATGGGATGACTACCATTAATATGGCTAGTAACAAGGCTACCAATAATTTATAACATGGGATAACGATTAATAATGGGATAACTACCATTTGCTTAGGTCCTGGTAGCTCCGACTGGCTCTTCCTTTAAAAGAGCTATAAGGACACCCCTAGCTTCTTGGCTCCCTCCCAACCAAATAATCAGTCCGAAAAGCAAGGTCGCAAAAGTTATTGAATAATTCACCGACCTGATTTATATATATATATATAATATTATAATATTGATATATACACATACATAATATATATATATATAAATTTGATTCTGATCCATGTGTTTTACCAGCATCTAGCAAACTTGCAACACTGCTCAAGTCTCTGGTTGCTGCCATGAAGCACACGTCTACGGGTAAACCCCAGTCAACCAGTCAACATGTCTTCACTCAAAGGCTGTTAGCCAATAAATCCTATATGAGACTATCAATGCCACACAAATATCCTGTACTGACTTGGGGGTGGTTTGCCACAATGGACGCTACGAGTAGCCCTTCTGATAGTGAGACATTCATCAGCAGATGCTTGACCTGTTGTATGGAGTGGTGCCCCGGTTCATCCTTTGGTGAAGGAACCATGAGCAACGTAGCTAAATCATGTCAATCAAATCTACCAGAAATAATAGTTGTGCGGGTCAAACATCAACTTTCCTCAATGAGAAGTCCCACTTTGCAATGTCCGAATCTCCACTCTCACCGTGAAGATACTAGGTAGGCACCGAACATGCTCAATGCAGATGTGTTTTCCTTGCTATAGCAGTCTTTTGGCAGTCACCACTATTTTTGGACGCATCAGTCCCATGGAAAGAAAACCTGACACCGCAACTGTCACTGGCGGAGCAGTAGAGTCATTGCCCACCCCCAACAAGGGGAGCAATGGTCATATTATCACTGGTTGGTGGTTCAAACCTCTCTGAATCAACCATCCCAAATACGGGGGAAAATTGCCAAACAAATCTTCAGAACCACCAACCCTGGGCTCAAGGGAGCCCTGGCGATTCATTGCCAGCAATGGAAGCGATCAGCTGTGGCAACAGCTCTCTACAGTGCCACAGATTTCACGCGTTGCTTGTCAGCCAAGAGCCGCAAAACAGCCAGGTGCGACCCGTTTCGGTTGGCAGCTTCGGCAATTTCCCTCGCCGTGCGGCCTGAGGGAAGCGCGACGATGCACAGAAGCTGGTTGGCGAAATGTAGTCTCATGGTGGTTTCTCAAGCCATAGGGAGCCCACAAAATGGTTTGTTTACTGTTACTGCACTACTACAAATGGTTAATATTGGATGATTGGGGGGTTCCCTATTTTGAGAAACCACCACGTAGCCAACTTCGCGAAAAATATATGCTTAGCATTCACAACGTTAATCTCGCAAATCAAAAGGATCGGGAAACATCTGAATAAACATGAGTGTATTGCGACAATTTATGACAAACAAGCCGCGGGCGGGTCATCACACAGTTTGGAATGAAGGATGGTGGACTTCTACTGCACGCTGCAGCATCAAGCCATTGGCAAATCTGTTGGGCATAATTAGAGTGTAGAGTGCAGAGTGATCAACAACTATTCCACCATCCCTCAAAATGATGGCTGGCTGCTCAGTTTTCTTCTCGAACCATGGTAAAACCATATTTGGTTGGTGGTTTCAACCCCTTATGAAAATTGCGAGTCAACCAACCAGTCATTTCTAAATAACAGGGAAATAAAAAATGTCAATCAAACCACCAGCCAAATGAAATTCCAATCCTGAACAGCAATGTACTTCACCTTTCGCCGATTTTCCTTGGGCCAAACTTCCCCCAAGCCAAACCTGCCATCGCCAGGCTCATGTCCCCCACCTGCCTTCAATGGCTCCAGTTAGAGGATCAACGCCGGAATCCAGCAACAAGCGCAGGATGCAAACATCTCCCACTTGAGCTGCCACGTGAATGGGATACCTCGCAGCACTTCGGTCCACAGGTTTCAACGCTGAACAACCCCTGGGTGAGATAGAAACTTCCGATGTTGGCAATCTGTATAGAACCGTGCTGAGCTAATAGCAGTCCCATGAAAATAAATAAAGACGTAAATAAATAAATCAATAAGTAAATGAATAAATAGATAAATGAATAAATAACTAACTAAAAAAAAATACATATATAGATATACATAGTGTTTCATTTACATTCAAAATATTGAAACATATATGTATATATATATAACAAAAATGCATGTATAATATATACATGATATACATGATAAACAATACAGTATATAATATATGTATATTATATATATGATATGATTTCCATCTTGTCTTGCTATTTTCACATTATGTTAGTAGTTTATTATAGTGGCATTTCAAATAATCCTCATTTGGATGGTTCTTCCACTTTGGTAAATAGTTCAGGCAAATACTTGTCTTGGTTGGCTCACGGTTGGCTCATGGTTGCTTCATGGCTGGCTAAAAGATCAAGCTGGAAAACACTCGAGTCACTGCGGCAGGTGGACCGAATGCAACAGCGGAGTGCCTGGAGTTCTGACCATTTTTGTTCATCAGTCAGAAATCATTCATTTCGACTCGCAAGCTCAAAAACCAATAAAACGTCATTCATCAGAAAAAAAATGCGAGTTGCTTCTCCTGAATGATATGTAGTTTAACACCAAGAGTTGCTTCCGGTTGCGTGTTGCGAGTTGCTTCTCACCAATGATAGCCTCACAGACACGTTTGTACTATCGTAGCTGTCTAAGTTGGGGCCTCCAAACGGTAAAGGTTGTTGAATGAGCTATGCAAGTAACTAGGGTTCTACCATCGCTGGTAGTTTGTGATTGAATTTAGCTAATTGGAGCTGAACAAAGTTTTAATATGGCTATGGGTCAAAACCCTGTACCCCTGGTTCCCCCACTATTAACCATTGTTTTCCCTATCATTGTTGGTGGAAATCCCCCATTAGTTGGTTGATTAATATTGACCCATAGCCATATAAGTGCTTCACTTCTAAGATTCTCAGCAGTCCAAACAGCCCACTGATTGCCTCCACAACTCCCTTGAGATGATCCACGACGGCTGCAGCTGTTGGAGCTGGGATGATCTCTACAAGTGGTCATAGGGGGTGAGCTCACCCAACTTAGGATGCAAGTGAGGACACTTGACATCACCAAATGCTCCAGGAAGCAAGCACAAAATTCCCATGCAATAGAATTATGGTTTGGCTGACTAGCGGTTGGCTGACTTGAGGGTCTGCAATCACCATCACCACAGCCCGCCTACGTTCGAAGTTCACCATATGATGATGTTGGCTTTAGGGTGCAGCTTAGGGATATGTACCCAGCTAACTAACCTTCGGTTATTAACCATGGATCTCTGATACAGGAGCTTCACCATTGGTCATAAACAATGGGTCAAAAGTCATAAGCGAAGCTATGTAGCAGCAACAATAACCATAGCGGGTAGAAGTGATGGTGGTTAGTTCAGCCATGACACAAGTATTAGTTGATTGGCCAACCATCCAAATCAAACCATATTCAAAACCTTCAACTAGCGTGTTTGTTGTTGGTTATCATCACCCCAAAACTAGTATTGACCATATTTAAGCATAGGAAGTCCCCAATGGTTTCACTGCAGAAGCACCAATTCATGATGTAGGCCATCCCAAAAACAATATTTTATCAGCCATCCCAAATATTTGGGAACAAATGTTCAAAACGACCAACTAAATGATGATGAGCCTACTACAGCATGCTCATAAGTAGTCGGTAGTTCCAAGCCATCCCGAAAAAAAATGAAACTACCAGTCAGTAGTTGTTCAATCATTGTTGTCGTTTATGATCCTCTATCTTAGCCGCCACGTCAAACTGATAGTATTGCATAGGTGCTATTTGAAGATGTAGTGGTTCAAATCCCGGTTGGTTAATCATTATTGTCGGTTAGTATCTTCCATTTTTACCTACTATTCTCCGACCACTTTCTGGGTTATTATAACTACTATAATTCTCCGTTTATAATCCAGCTATTTTAAAACCACTACTATCTCGAGCCACAGCAGTTATAGTTGTCCCGCATACTTAACCACCACTATTCGATAATGAACCATTACAAAATCCATTGTATCCAGATGGTCAAACTCGAAAATCCCAAGGGGTCCCTCCAGTTTTCAAAGGCTAAGCCATCCAAAATCTCCACGCCTATGGTTTCCCCATGGTTTCCCCTATATTTATCATCGAAAATCCACCTACCCATCGAAAATCCCATGGTTTCCCCATGAAAATCCCACGGTTTCCCCCATGAAAACCCAGCGTTCCGGGTCCGCCAAAGGTCCCCCATCCCCGTAACAACAAGGGATCTCCAACTCTGAGCGCTGGTTCCATTCTCGGCGCGAGATACATTGTCTCCCAGCGGATGCGATAGCCGCGTTCGTCGTTGAAGTCATCCTGACACCTGGGGATTGGTGAAGCAATGGTTGAGGACTGGGTGTTGATATTTATCACATCTTATTACTATAGATGAATTGATTTGAAAGATCAGGGAACTTGTGGTGCTTCACCTGGTTGATCTAGGTTTATTGCTGTAGATGGTCAATGCAAATGAGTCGATGAAGTTGGTGAGGACTGGTTGCTTTGGTTGATAGGCGTTAAGAAAAAGTAATCTCAAGTTAACTTTTTGTTCTGATGTTAAGAATTTGGGCAAGTTTGGTTTGTTTGAATAACATAAGTTGGAATAGTTCAGAGTCATTTATCGTTTGGGCCAGTCCATCTCTGGTGGCAAATGAAGCATCGAAAACCTTGTAAGGTCAAGCGCGGGTGAACCTGCTGAAGGCTGAAGTGTCTTGCTTGTCACAAAATAGTGAACAATCATCAATGAATGAGTAATGGTGCTGAAAGGTCAACTAATTGTATGGTTAAATGGTGATATAAATATTATATATACTGTATATATATACATGTGTAGAGATAGGGAGAGTTGGCGAAAAGTGGTTGACCTGGGTGTTTCAAAACAGGGAGCCCCCAAGTTATGGATTACTTAGAGATTTGGTAGGGTTAACAATGATCAATTTATGATTGATTCATGGACAGTAGTTGCTAATAGTGGTCTGTATGGTGAAGTCGGTGAGGAATATGGTTGATTTATGGATAATAATGGATCAAAATAACCAACAAAATCAAAATAACCAACAACACTAGCTAACAATGGCTAATAATTGCAGATAATGGCTTTACGCCGTGGTGAATAAAAATGGTTGACAAATGGTCAATAGTGGCTATCAACACTAAATAAGGTGAAAAATCATGATTGGTCAACAAGAGACATTGGTGAGAACAGTTGGTAAGTAGATGATTCTGCTTGGCAACTAATAATCAGGTTTTTGATCAACTTACAACAGGAACGGCTGTAATTCCACAATAAGTTGGTGAATCTCCTGGTAGCTCCCAATCGCTCTCCCTTTAAAACGATGTAGGGATACCCTTGGCTCCCCGCCCAACAGCCGGAGTAAGTCATTCTGTAAGTTCATGATGGTGAGCGTTGGGTATGAAATTGACCATTCATCAACCATTAATTTTCATGAATCCCCAAGATTACAAGACCCAGCAGCCTGATGATAAAATGAATGGTTTTGTTAAATTCACTGTATAGGTGGTTTTATCTTGGTGGCTTAAAGATCCAGTGGTTATATGGTCAATCAATCATATCCCAAAAACACTAAAAACCTAAGTTAGTGGGTATAAGCCATCCAGTTATCATGTTTGATCAAGTCTTCCTTGTTAACGATAGGGCGGCCTAGGGATACCCCTTTCACCGCTCCAGCTCCCTCCCAGCCGCGCCAGTGATGCTAAGGGACGACCTGTCGCGATCATCTCGGAGTTTTCCGCTGCCACGGCCGAGGGCGCGAGGACTCACTGAGTCTACGAAGCCATGCCTCGGGTAAGGGTGAAATTTCTTGATTTGAAGGTGGTTTATATGATGGTTAATCTGATGGTTAATCTGATGGTTAATCATGAGGGTTGATTAACAATAAAGTGGTAAATGATCTATGATTGATGATTCAATAGTGATAAACCCATTGGAAAAGCATAGTGAATCAACTGTTCACGATGGGTAAATTTGCAAGAAGAATCACTCAGCTTGAAACCATAGCAAACCCAGGGTGCTCAGCCATGAAACTTCGAATAAGCGCAACATTGACCTCCAACTTTGGCTGTTACTTAAACTGACCTGACTGATCGTCATGACCGCTGGTTTCCTTCAGTGTAGTTGTGAACAATTATAGATAATATAAGATAATATAGCTGGGGTTGGCAATTGTCAGCAGCGGTGGATATCAATGAAAACAGCGTGAATGTGTACAAGGCGGGCCCCCAGCAGCTACAAGTTGCGTTGCAAAACCCTATGAATATTAGTTGACCCTAGCTGAAATAGTTATCCACCAACAGCTCCGAGTAGTTGGGGGCCCACCTTGTATATTGCGGGATATCATTTTTCAAATGACCAAGCAGAATCAACTATGCATATCACCGGCTCTTGACTGAGGTTACTGACAATGGCTGATGATTGGCGGTTCCATCTGGATGCGAATGGTCTTCAGCTGTGTCAGCCCGTGATTTCCCTCCCAGCTGACTCGGCTGTTCTTAGTTTGCCAGGGTGGTCACTACGCTTGAAGCGGTGGGGAGTTTCTGCTGTGGCGCTGGTTGGCTCATAAAGTCCTATGCAACTGCAGCTCTTTAGGGCATGGATCCGTCAAATTCATTGTTGATAAATAACTGTTATGGGATATCATTGGTACAGTATAGGGGCTACAAGCTACCTATAGCTACCTTATAGGGTTCAGCTTTCAACGAACCATGGCTATATCAGGCTGTATCCCTCTCGTAAACTAAGCTGGCAATGAAAAATCCACCATTGGCTGATCTCCTAGGGATTCCCGGTTTCAGAGACGGTGATTCGCATTGCCATCTTTATCTACCAGAGGGTAACCATGGTATTCCCTATCTGGCTATGGGTCAATATTAACCAGCAATAATGGGGGATGATAACCAACAAAACTATAGGGAAAACAATGGATAGTGATAGGGGAACCAGGGGTACGGGGTTTTGACCCACAGCCATCTAGCTGGTAATTGTACCACCCCTTTGAAAAATATGCTTGTCAACCCCTTGTTAATCTACCAAAAGGTAAACAATAGAGCTGCCATGTGAAATTGGATTCATCAGCTGCGTTTATCAGCGGTAACAAAAACATTACCAACTGCCTCGGGTTGCTCAGAAACTTGCAACAAATCCCCTCTGGTAAACTAAGCTGGAAGCTGAAATCACCAGTTTTAACCAGCTATGAATGGTGGATTTTCATCTTACAGATTAGCTTACCAGAGTGGAAATGGCGGAGAGAAAATATGGCTTACAAGTTGGCTAACCATCCAATTTATCCAGACTGTCGACTGACATTTCTCAATTCACTACAAGCAAGCCATGAATACCTCGCAATTAGCCATCAATGGCTGACAAATCACTAATACATCATCATATCAGCGACATATCGTTTAATTACTTGATTTCAAATCAATCTTTCATTGATCATTATTATCCGTTAATTTGCCGTTAATTGGCGATCATTCTCCATGAGCCAACCATCGACCATGAATTGTTTAATCATCAATCATCAACCTGGTAGCCACTGGCCTCGCTCCCCCGTCTTAATACGGCCCTTGAAAGGCCCGCCCGCACAACGGGTACCCCGAACACCTCCTGGTCTCACACCAAGTGTCCGCTGCAGAAAGTCGCGGAGATGTCTCTGCTTCACCATTTGTTCCCAGCTTTGAGGCACCGGCATGGTCGCCGGCCGAATGATTCTTCGAGCTACCGCTGCAACAACGTGGTGAAACCATAAATCCTGGCTATAGTTCCACTGTGTTCGTATCTAATTAAGTCATATATGTGAAGAAATACCGGTCAAATGTAATGACAAATGCAAGTTGCAAAGATGTGTTCAATGGACTGCTAGGGAAAAACATGTATATAAACAAATAATTATGCAAAGTACATACATTTCATTAATGGTTGATAATACATCTCATTAATGATTTATTAATGTTGCAAACCAAATAAATATGTATGAAAATGTTTATCTCTTAACATCCACTGGCCTTTGATTTTTGCAGGGCCGCCACTCTCATCCCAGTGGGCTGAGTCTGAGCAAGGAAACCTCACAGCCGTCATCTGGTCACAACGTTCGCCTTCAAAGGTCCGCGCTCCGCACAGGACATTGGCTAACCAGAGGTTAATAGCTTTTAAGAACTGGCTACAGTGGTTGAATTTGGGTAATAAATCAGGTTTTAACTGCTGGCTATACTACTTCAATGGTTAATATACCGATTATAAATAATTCGGCCTAATCGTTAAGGGTCATAAAAAGGCCTTTATAGACCGGACATAAAAGCCTGGGTTAGACAAACATTTTAGGGTGGCGAACTGCCTTTTCCAAAAATCAGGAAAATTGGAAAAAACACATCCCGAAATGGTGGTGCAATCCGCAAGAAACTGTTCACATAGAGTAGGTATTGATCTCAGGAGGCTTTGGGAGAAACCATCACATAACCATTATATCTTCCCTATGAATTTGGTGAATTATTATCCACCATTATCGATGCTTAACATTGACTCACAGCCAAGTAACCATAAACCCTCAAAAACTAAAATTTGGTAATTAAGAACGTTCCTGGTAGCTCCTGGCCTCGCTTCTCCTTTGAAGGGCAATCAAAGGGGTAGCACTGGGTACCCGTCTCCGAACCGCTCCCGACCAAGAACCAGTTGAGGGACCCTGTGAACTGCCGCAAATCCACCATGAAACCGCGGCGCGGGCGTCACCTTGGCCTGCTTTGGCTCAGGGTTTTGATCCGCAGTGACATGCACCTGAGCAAATCAAAATCCATCGTCGTTACGAAACATTTTTGAAAAGACCCGTCCTTTTTGATGGAAAACATCCAGGGGGTTCTCAGAATTGTGAACCACAGAGTTATGGTTGGTTTATTAATTATCATACATGGCTACTCCTAGATGATTTAGGGGTACCCTTACTGCGAGAGACACCCATACGAAAATGGTCGATTTTTGAAGCTGAAACGGCAAATGGTTTTGGGGGTCGCAGCATCTGACAAGATAATATGGTTGTGGATTCATACCTGGGGTCCCCATTTCTGTTCACATCCCATGACGAAATCAGTCTTGGTCGGGATACCCATTAATTGGTTGGTTAAATGGTGGTTTCTCAAGCGATAGGGGCCTCCAAAAATGATTGGTTTGTTACTATACATGACGAATATTGGATGATTTGGGGGTATCCCTATGGGTCAAAAGCCCGTATCCCTGGTTCCCCTATCATTAGCCATTGTTTTCCCTATACTGGTTGGTTGTTATCCCTAGAAAATTGCTTGGTTAAGATTGACCCATGGCCATCTCTAGCCAACTGCGACCCAACCCGAGGCGATTCCACCAAGGATCTCCCTGTGGACAGCTCTCCTCGTTTCGAGCCACACAGGGCTTGGTCTTGTCCACGATCTGCGGGGCCCAGGTGTTGGTGAGGTCGGTGATCATCCCAAGGACACCATTTGTTCATCGCCATCATATCCTGGTTGCTGATTTCAACCTCTACAATTAGTGGCTAATAGTGGTTTATATAATGACTATAAAGGCTAATAATGATCATACCCTGGTTGCTGGTTTCAGCCCCTCTGAAAAATATTCATTAATCAACCAACCGTTCCCAAGTAGTTGGGAAGACACAAAATGTTTGAAACCATCAACAAGTATCTAAATTATACTGACCTCGTGGGTGTTGTTTCCATTGATTATGAGTCAATGCTAAAAATCGTCAATACTATGCGGCTGTACCAACTCCCAACACAATGAGTTGCCATATATGCAGGTTCGGTTTTGACAAGCGACCGAACTTGCGGCAATTCCGTTTCTACTGATGTATATCTATCTGAACCTTTTGTTAAACCAAACTGCAACAAACAAAAAACAAAAATACATTCACTCATGCAAATGATGAAAATGGTGTCTTGAAGATTCAGCTGCAAATTGAATCAAGCAACAAAAAACACACTTGATCGAACTGATGAACCAATCACAACTCACAAAGATGAGTTTGCTCAACCAACCATCAATGAACTTTCCAACCAACCATCAACGACCTTGTTTGCCATCCAACCATCACTACACTGCGGCGTTTTTCAGCGCACCTGAACATTTACAGGCGAAGGGTGTTCTCCGAAGTCATTCCTGAGTTCATGGCTGCAAATCGTAAAAGAAAAACATGTTCAGGGAACGAACGATATAGGAAAGACTGGCTTAATGTTAACCAACCAACCATTGGTTTGAATAGCTGATTAAAGGTGAATCGACACATTTTGATACATTCATATCTATGTTTGAAAAGACATGTGCTTGTGTCAAAAACCTAGAATATTTTCTATGCATAAACATATATTTGCGTGTGGAAATAAAAACACTATCATGATGATCAAGATGATTCCACATGTGTGTTCGTGACACTGTCCTGACAAACATGTCTATCGTGCTGCAGATATTGATAGGGAACAACCCTTCGTTTTCATTTCCTGCTGGGTGCATGTGCATACATGGTAGCCACATGAAACCACCGAAGAAAGTGCTTTTGGATAATGGTGTGCTACCGCTACGGATACTTGAGATCATCAATGACCAAGGGTATGGTTGAGATCAAGTACCTTGCCGATCCAGCCCTTAGTCAATCACCATCAGTTTAACATCAACATGGGGTGATTTAGAATCAAATGTGGGGCGTAGACCAAAAATTTCCTGTTCTGTGCTCAATCCAAAAAATTATTCAAATGCTTCAAACTAGCCTTGATTCTACGATATGCACGAACAGATGTGCCCACCTCACCTTCCGGCCTCTCGCCGGAAGGTGAGTGGCAATCCTTTACAGGAAAGCCCTTCTCGGCGTCTCTTTGGACTGGTCTTCAGACTGTGCATTCAGTTCGCTGAGCTTCTCCAGCAGTTGCCTAATGTGGAGATTCTGTTCTTCACGTTTCGTTGTCTCCTCTTCTAGTTTTTGTTTCAGTACCCTTTTTTCAGCATCGGCTTTTTCGGCCTCTGCTGTGGCGACTGCGAGGTCCTCCTGCTGGCGTTCGATCACTTCGGTTTGCAGTTGGATCCTGGGCAATCTTTCGTTCAGCTGCATCCGCTGGGATTCGACTGAAGGTATGGATTTTTGCGCGCCTTTGCAGCACACTTAGCCCTCCCTTTCAAGCGTTCACCACCCCTTCCATCACCTTGCGTTGTCTGCTTTGTGGTGACATAGTCCGTCAGGTTGCTCATTGCCTGAGTCCTCATCTTCACAAAGATCAGTGCGCCACTTTCTGCAGCCATCACGGAAATGGTTTTTGGAAGGACCGCCTGCATGCTACATGCTGATCAATGATATGTTCGACCTCTTTCTAGCAGCCAAAGTTATAGCCAAGTATACCTCACCATTGGCGTGTTCCACACTTAGGATTGAGTCCCAAAGCTTGAACCCTTCACAGTGCAGTTGCTAATGATTACTATAGGGTACTTGTAGTGATTGGTCAAGCCCGTGGTTCTCATGGGGTTAGCGATTGGAATCTCTGATGTGCAATCTATATTATTAGGGTTAGAGATGGATCAGTGGAGAACGGGAAACAAGAATCGGAAGAACATCTACAGCAAGGTATCTCAATCACCCTGATGGTCCAACCCACCAACCATCCAAGCAACAACCAGCACCAACCAACCAACCCACCACCATTGGGTGCGAGGCACTTGGAGAATGCCAACAAATGGCTAGCACCCTCAGGAGGCCTCAAAGCGATGATGAAGTGATAACATCGACCCAGCAATCGCATGCAGGGAGATATCACCCGCCTGGTATCACGAGCAATAATGATTGTTTATATCATTGCTAGTAATGTGGTGGTATCAGGGAGCCAGTGATACTAGGGGTCATACGCCATGATTTTTGGTTCCTCAAACTAGGGGCCCCCGAAATCATCCCATATGAATGAATCATTGTTTATCAATAAACCGCTCCGAATCTTAAGAAACCCCTATATACCTGGCGGTAAGTGATGCCAGGTGATTTTTCAGGAGATTTGACAGGAGTGCTTACCCTCAGATGGGCTGGAAATCAACCAGTGCGATGGAAGGTTTCCCCAGGGTTTTCCGCACAAAACAATGGATTGTCCATTGCCATGTTCGTGTACCATGGGGTAATGATAATTAATAATAATCAATTATCAACTATTATTAGTTTGATATCGGGTAGTTATCAGCAATTGGGTGATTGACACTGGTTATCACCAGCGATGACAATCGTTGCTGACAACCAATACATCATCGATGATCAACTCAAAAGAGATTTACACATCAATTTGTACCATTGAAAAACAATGCAAAAAGAACAAGACAGGGGAGGCAAAATCAGAAAAAAAAAAAACAGAATGGATGACCCCCCACCACTGATTTAAAAAGCCTGTTTAACCCCCTGAAACAAACTAGGGGGGCCATCACCACTGAACAAAACGAACAGGACAAAAGCAACCTAGAAACACCTCTGGGTTCTTCGTCCCGCGTTCAAAACTGGATTCACAACAAGCGCGTGCAGTACTTTTCCTTGGTGAATGAGCAGAAGCATTGTGAACAGTGGTTGAGAAATCTTTCTGGTGAATGATAATTGGTAACCATAGATACTAATGGCAATGTTTCAGGAAACAAAACCGGCAGGTAACAGTTTGTAATGAAAATAAACATTATTGATATGAAGCTATTGAATAAACAACTGTCAAAACAGTAATGCTAATGATGAAAAATGATTCAGAATACTTGTCATCATCAACGGATTGTCGGGAATGGTCGTGATTGAGTACAATCTAAATCGTGATGATCATCAAAAGACTGGATGATTAATATGTTTCGAAAATGGTGTCTCGCAAACATGTTATTCAGCATGATAGATTGTAATTGTAGATGTTTTGAACACTCGATAGCAGTGGCAAATCATGATGGGTTATTTCTCAATAGTAGTCATGATATGTCATGATATTCAAAATGTATCTTGGACACCGGTTGTTGATGATAACCATGAAACTCACAAAATGGACTGTTGACAATCGCTCTTTGGATTTCCAATCAAAATTTAAGGGGCACAAATAACAGTTGACTAGAATAATATGTTCTTTTCCACAAATAATGATCACGATTGATTTACAGAGTAATTTGATGGTATAAGAACTGTTGACTGGCAATTTCGTAGACAATTAGCATGCCTCCAAAGCCTGCACTAAAGTCATGTGGTGAGGTCCAATGGGCTAAATGAAGTCATTTCATCACAATTGGCCCGACAGCATGGACCATGGACAACAATGCCAGCACCAACACCATCGCCCAACGTTAGTTACCAACAAAGGCAATAGCACCAGCGGCAACAGCAACAAAACAACAACAACAAACCGTATACCGTATACCTGTATGTATATACAAATTATGTGGATACACCACCAACACAGAAGACCAACAACAAACCCCACTGGTTTCAATGCTGAAAATCCCTGGGGATCGCACTTCTGTGAGGAAAGCCAATGCGAGACATCTTTGCCTTCCTGGGGCAGCTGCCACCAGGATTGCGCGAAAACTTGTCCATGGAGAAGCGTCAAAGATAAGCGCCGAACAACCGTTGGTGGTTTCTTAGAATGGGGGGTGCCACAAAAATGGTTGGTTTAGTGATAGAAATGAAAAAAAAACTGGATGATTTAGGGGGTACCCCTGTTTTGAGATACACACAGTTGTTCTATCAGCCAACGGCTTAACGACGCTTAATCTGATACACCATCCATAGCCAGAGGAGCTTGCTCTTTGATGCTCCGATAAGCCGGTTCGCCTATGGATACATCCCACTGCCGCTCCCGATCCATAAGATGATGACCCTTTGGTAGCCCACTGTGCTGGTAAATGCTCAGATTGCACGAGTTCATGTGGCGGTGGAAGTTCAGTTCACCAAAAATAGTGGTAGATTAAATTTAACAATGGGTGATATTGTTCAACAAATCCTTGGGAACATAATGGTGAATGGTGGTTTGTCATAGATGATGGAAGATCCAACTATTAAAAAATTCTCAACATGGTCAAGACCATTAGTGATCCTCCATCAAACATGGCTGGTTTATGAACACGTGGACTATAACCAACCAGCAAGTGGTAACCCCAGCTGAAGGGAAAACTTACCAGGTGGGATGATCCTCCAAGTGTGGTTACATCTCACTTATAAGCCCAACCTGCGCCAAAGCCTGATGCTCGCGACAACCAGCCATGGCCAAAGCTCACATGGCTGGTGCCAACCATCCCAGTAGTGATCCCTTGTCAACCGGCTGCTGACCAACAACAACGAGGACAAAAGCAATTCACGGGCCACAAGGTTATTTCGATTTAGGTTTTTTGGTGAACATGGCATATCAGCTTTGGATGAATCAAACAATTCACTGGTAGCCAATGGTAGTGGTCCTTCTGTTTCGTGACGATTACCCCTTGCATAGTGCGACCTCCGAATGTCTCTGGACCACCATTTCAGGCTTTGCTGTCCCATATTTTGCTTCAACTTGCTCTAGTTCCATAAAGAAGGCCTGAAGCTTTGAAATTTTCGAGGACCTGCTTTTGACCAGTTGCACGATGCGCGCTGGCCACAAGTCTTTCGAATCTCTCAAGACAAGGGTCGGGTTGCTGAGTTTCATGTCTATGTGCTTGGAACGAGTGTCTAATTCGACCGCTGACACGGCAAGCCACCGCCTCACCCCAGACTCCGTTCAGGCAACGGATCGTGAGGTTCCAGGGGCGGACACCTCTCTGAGGGCAACACGCAAAGTCGAGCAACTGCAACTCGACTTCCGAAGTGGCCCTCCAATGTCCCTGCCACTCTAAATAGGTCCGTCGACTTTTGGCAACGCGGAAGAACCCAACGCTGCCTGCGTCGGACAAGACCACCCACTCCCTTCGTCGCTTCGTTCCTTCACTGCAATCATGAAGTACTGCGACCTCTGCATGGCCATGATCAAAAGGCTCAGCGAAACCTTCGGCCCAGCAGCTCACGGAAAAAAATCTTCAGCAAAATGCTTCCGGTCACGCAAGGCAGGTTTAATCACGTGGTTGCATGAGCCGACGAATGCCTTAAGAATGTGAGAAAAATAACCTCACCTTAGCGCAGCCTATTTTAAGGGTTTGTATGCCAGGGACCGCCAAAATGGTTGGTTTATTCTTACAAATGGCTAATAAACGATGATTTGGGGATGCCCTTCTTTTGAGAATCCATCATTCGACAAAAAATCAACATAGTCTTTGTTCTTTGTCATGGTCTCTGTGTTTGAAACACGTTTTCAACAATTGCCCAACCCTAATAAGTCATTAATTTGGTGTTTAACAAGAACTAATCAATGATGATTGGTTTCAGATTGACGACGTTGAGTTATACTAAACTTACCCATCAATCAAGCATGAAGCATCGGTCATCATCGATTCATTCAATCTTGGTCATCCACGAATAACTCAGCACATTTAGAGAACCTGACAGCCGCTGTTCCAATTCTCCCTGCCGCAACGGCGGGCCTCTTTTCTGACGG
This sequence comes from Symbiodinium kawagutii, assembly GCA_009767595.1. Lineage (NCBI taxonomy): Eukaryota > Dinophyceae > Suessiales > Symbiodiniaceae > Symbiodinium > Symbiodinium kawagutii. The sequence continues at coordinate 85,694 of VSDK01007635.1, read as the reverse complement.
TACTAATGAACGAGTTCTGGGCAGTCTTCCTGGACAGCCGGGCAGCCAAATTGATATTTAGGTTTGAATTTGATGTTTGATAATAAAATCATAACAGCTGATTGATAGTCAACCATGAATCAATTGATTAATTAATAGCTAATTAGTTCATCTAATTGCTGATTTAGGTTTGATTTTGATGGTGAATGATGGACTAACTAGCTGCTAAATAGTCAATGAGTCAATGAACCATGGGTTTGGAGCCTTAGTTGAAAACATGGTTGACCTAGGTTTGATGGTTGGTTACTTGTAAAACAACTCAACATGTTCGATCTGAAAGCAACCATGAGCTAGTTGCTGTTAAATCACAAAACAATTTATTAACAACTAATCTCGTGGTTGGTTGATTATTAATGGGTAATAGTGGTGAACAAAAACAATCAAATGGATATGCCTATTGCATGACTATAGCTATATACACTTGCTTAGCGCGGATGGTCAATAGGCATTGTCAATGTTTTACTTCCAATGGCAAACAAAGATTGATTCCGGGGATGATAAACATTTAATCTTGGCCAGTGAAACATCACTAAATAGCAATAATTAAGAGGCTGTAAGAACAACGAATCAGAAAGGGTTGGTAACCACATCATTATTCAAACAATGATTCGGCAGGTCATTGCGAAGACTTGTGGCATTACCTGACCGCGGTCCGATCCACCCTGGTGCGAACCATGAAGAACCGCTGATCTCAGCTCTTAAACACATCTGTTTTTGAAAGGTCGCCCACAGCTTTTCTCCGCCAAAGTCAGATGTTCACTTTTAATCTATCAGGTGTACCTGGCCATCCACAATCATTCATTGATTTCCATATTTAAATAGTGTGTAGTCCCAAGAGACATATCTCTCCAATGCAATTGAAGCCATAGCCCTTTTGATTCATTGTTGCTTCGTGTGACATGTGTGAATCCCCAGAGTCTGCCAGGTCCACGGCTAAGCCTCCATGAGTGCCATGGATTTGCGGGCGTTTCCAGGGACGACTTCGTCGCGACTGCGATTGCCCATAGTGTTTCGGGGATGCTGGGGTGCTCCGCCAATTTGCCTTCCATAACTACCATCTGGTTTCACCACTCCCTGTAGCTCTTTAGCTCCCCCTTTAAAGGGATTTAGGGATACCCCTGGCTCCTTAGCTCCCTGAGAATCACCAGCTAGATAAATTCAGCAAATGTGGGGATGGTGGACTTTAGATTTCTGTAGATACGATATGCTGAAGCATCAACACAGGATTCACCGTCGCAGTCTCTCTGCTGGTAACGGTGCTAACATGTGCTGGCTGGTTGTTACACTGCTCTGCTACTGGTTCAGGTGGAACCATTCTCCATGTCCATCGGCACAGAAAAGCATAGTTCGACATGAGAGTGCCACGTCACGTGCTCTCTTGATGCTAGAGTAAACGCCCGAGAGCTACTCAAAGTGTGCATCATAGTGTTGCTTGTATTACCCTGAAATCATGGTTATATTTCTATTGTTGCAATGGGTTCTATTCCTGCCACAGTTTGTTATATCGCTAGAATGTTTGATTACCTTCACCTTCTTGCTGATGTCTCCATTGTTAGGTCTGAAGGCTGGATGCATGATGAAACTGCAACTCCTTACATTGAATATCTGTCTGTAGGAATGGTAGTTGGTCACCGCTCCACGTCAACCAATCCCTAGGCATTCTAAGCTTGACCAAAATCACAATGCTTGGTCATAGTTGATTTGAGTAGGTTGTTGTAGCTGTTTCTGTACTTGATTTGTATGTCACAGTTCTTATCTGTATCTTTTTTCAACCGGCCTGTACAAGAGTTAGTTCGGTGATTAATAATTCCCGGCTAGATGTTATACCATACCTGGTTATACAGTAAGCCCAGCTTCTCCCAGCAGAAACGGGACCTCGACATCTTTGTCAGTCTGCTTCAACCCGGCGAGTTTGAAGATCTCTCGCCGGAGATAGTGAGCTAGCTGCTGTTGGAAACATATCCAGCCTGGTTCGATTCCAGGTGGAAAAGAAACTCCCAACCTGCCTTGTTTGACTATGGCGAAAAGGTTGTGGCGTGGGGGTGCTGGGAAATACGAATCGAAGAACCAAGAGGCGCATCTGATCTTTCACAGTGACATTCACGACCATGGAGACGTCAAAACTGATTGCGGTGGGTGGCGGCCCGACCATATGCAGCCGCCAGAAATTCAAAGCCTCTTCGAACTTCTGGGTCGCAGGTGCATGGACTTGATCACAACGCGCCTGGCGAACATTTTGAAACCTGGGTGGGAGAGTTGCCTGAGTGACCGGTGGTGCCCAAGGACTCAGCAAGTCGTTGGCTTCGGCCTGAAACTGCCACCTGGCGGGTCCCACCTCCTGAAAAACCATGTGCCGATAACGGGTGACGCCACCCGGACAGCATGCCCAGTTGCGCAAGTGGATGTTGCCTCCCTCGAGACGCTACTGCTGTTGCGATTCTAAGTGATATCGCCGGTGCCTGCAGTCAGATCCAGATGTTCGTAAACCCAAGGATCCAAATAGGAAGATACAACTATGAGTCATTAAACCTGAGTAGTTGGTTACATAAACTATTGACTATAATTAAGCGTGATATTCCCAATTATTAGTTGGTTCTTATCAATTGGCTGAATCTATCATTCATTAGCCACTACAATTGAGCCTTGTCAAAAGTTATCAACACTGTGAATTACTAAACAGTAAGCGTCAACTAACCATCACCAACTATCCACTAATGTAGTTCCGTCAATGAATCATCATCTTTAATTAGCTAGGTCTACTGCAGTTCTCACCCCACGCGCCGCCGCGCCACCGTGCCATTCCATGCCTGGTGGGAGACCGTCCCCAATGCAGCGAATACTCAGAGATCTGGGCAGCGATACCGCCATGTTGGGCAAAGGACAAGCACTGGCACTGCGTTTGGATGAATTTTTGATGAATACCAAACAAATAGTTATTTCCAATGGATAATCATTGATGATACTATAGGGCAATCATAAGACTTTTGATGAATACTATGGGTAATCAAAAGATTTTTGATGGATTTTGATGGCTTTCCAATATCACTTTTTTACAATTGGTGTAAACTCTAACATTTCACTACCTGTAAAAAAAATGAACCCTAGTTACGAAATTTCAGTAACCTTTATTTCAACAAAAAGAAAAATAATTGTTTTCACTATCTTCAACAAACTGACAGCAACATCGTAGTAATCGCTACTTACACCAATACAATCCCTTCCCCACCAACTGGGGTATGAATCAAAATCATTCACCCCCCAATATGGCCTTTTCTGATGGAAATCTATTATAAACCAATGGTTTCCTTGGGGTACCACTATGGCTTGGCACAAACCCAACTCCTTTCGAGGCTTCGCGGTAGATTTCGGCGCCTTCTCCTCATCGGCTGCTCTAAGAATCGTAATGCGGCCTTTGACCTGTCGCGAATCCGTGCGTGCATGGTGAGTCGGTGGCAGCTTAAGGGTCCGGTACTGCAAGCGCAAATGGCAACACCTCAGAATCAGATTATAATTCGTGTACAAGTACGAGTGGCCAATAAATCAAAATCAATTACGTTTACCAACTGAAAAGTATCTAACAATAGCCAAGGCAGTAAGCAGTAATATAGGGTCAAATGAAGCATGCCTAAAACAAACACCCTTTACGTTTTAACACGCTGAAAACAAGGTGGTATCATGCTCCGGCTTCCTCGACAAAGCAAGTCTGAGTATAACCCCGTTTCTAATCCTAAATCTCTCGGGGTGCAAGCGACCCAAATTTTCGCGATACAAGTGACCTCGCAACCCCTTTTACAAAGTCATTTTGGAACCTGATGGAGCACTTCTTTTGTGAGCACAGACAGGAAACATAAATTGGATGCTAATGGCAACTCATGGAAACGAAATCGAGCTCTCAAATACTAACTGTCAAATTAATGATCAATGTGCCAAATCAAGTAGCTAAATCTAAAATGTCAGCTACGCAACCAGCAATCCCAAGTACTAGCAAAAAGAAGGTGAAAACCACCAATGATCCACTGTAGTCATTCAATGATCCAACAACAGGAATGCGATGGCTGAGAATTGAACTCTGAGTGTAATTGACATTATTGTTGGTTTTCATACCCGACCGTTAACCACTACAATCCCCTATAACATATGTTTACAAAAACCACACACTTATTGCATTGAAAAAATCCTCATTTAATCATACGTATGATTTGCAAAGTCTCGGATCAACTATTAACCACTATAGTCCCCCCAAAAAAATATGTTCAAAAACCACCCACCATTTTGCGGAGGCTCAAATCAACATTATTGGTATATCCCCTATAATTCTCAGTTATCATCCCCTATTATTAACGCAAGTTAACCAGCAAGGTTGCTTAAAGCCTTGACCCAGCTTGTCATTGAATGCAAGGTCGCATCACCCACGACCAGTTCTTCCGGACGGGGCACCAGGTCTTTTCCGCCATCCTCGTCCTCAAAGCTCAGTCCGCCAGGCTTCGCCTGGCCGCCGGAAGAGCTGTGGCACAGGTTGCAGGTGCCCCAGGGCGGGCGTTGGCGCCTGGTGATGGATCAAGCTATCCTACGTGGCAGCTGGGGTTAGTTCACCATGGTTCGTTACGCCCTATGTTCGGTAGCTTGTAACCCCTATAGAAAACATTGTCACCACTTACTAAGTATCCAAGATGAATCGAAACTTGAAGCACATGTTCGATCACTGTGAACCAAATTAATTCTAAAACATAACAAGTAATGAAAACACTATTGGCCACCAAATTAAGTATTGCTAAATCATCCAAAAATCCCAAATACAGCTGGGAAAATGAAGAATAATGTCACAATCAAACCACCACTAGTTATGATTATCATCATGAACCATTACCTACCCCATTGTTGTGGTGACTTCCCCCTATCATCAACCATTGAAACTGATTGGTGGTTTCAACCCCAATGAAAAATATTAGTCAACCAACCCTTTATAATAATTGCATTTGAGAAAATAAAACATGTCAATCAAACCACCAACTAGGAGTTGCTTAACCATGTTGTTGGTTGTCATCCAGTATTGTCAAACGTAATGAACCATTACAACATGCAAAAAAAAACAGGGAAGTCAATCCTCGTTCACCAATCTAACCACCAACTAGTTTTCAACCATCATCATCATCAACCATCATAGACCCCGTTGTTGTGGTGATCATCACCTCTATCATGACGGATGCTGGTATGATAGTTTTATGACATGTTAATCAGTGTTAACCATCAATTTAATGCTATTAACCATCATCTACACTACTAACATTTAAATTCCATGAATAAGCATTTATGCCCCAATGTTCAAAACCACCAACTAGTTTTCAACCATCATCATTTACCACAATAATACCTCATTCTCAGTGATTTTCCCCTATCATCAACCATCAAACGGGTGTTCCTCAAAATAAGGGACCCCCCGAATCATCCGGATTATTACTGTAACCACATATTACTTCATATTACTATATAAAACCAAGCATTTTTGAGGTCCCCAGTCACTGCCTTGAGAAACCATCCTCACCATGCTCCAAACCACCACGGATCCTCCGGTTCCCATCTCCAGCGTTGACGGCTTGATGGGCCGGCGCCGCCTTTGGCAAGGCTGCGTCCCGAAGAAGCAAGGACCCAGGACTGGCGTACCTGGGGCCGTTGTAGGGAGCACCGTTGCGGTTGCTGCGGTCACACCGTGAGTTCAAGCACGCGGTTCGGCAGTTCCTACAAGGGACTGGGCCCCCTAAACGTTAGCTAAGTTGGCGAACATAACTAGGGTATCTACCAGGTATAGTAGATATAGCTATAGTTAAATGGCTTATTAATCAACTCATAACCAGGGGCACTCACCTTGTAAAAAATGATTGGTGGGTTATAAGCCCTGGCTAATTGTAGTGGTTAATTAATGGATATAGTTGGTGAATAGTGATCAGTTAGCTGGTTGGTGGTTTTCACTCCGGCAGTCCCTAACCTGATTGCGTGGAGAATCCAGGAGTTCTCGTGGCTTTGCCTATGAAAATGGAATGATTTTCAGCGCAAAAAGGTTAGTTTGCCAAAGGGTGATAGATGTTAATGATGAGTGATGATAGACTGGCCAAGAATGGTGAATCATTAGGACAAATGTCGGGATTGAGGAGCATCTCAGCTGATCTACAAGCGTCCGCATCTTGAAAAACAAGTTGGCTCCAGTGACTTACTTGTCTGAGCTGGCCGTTTGGGTCCTCTCAAACATCCTGCTGTGTTTCCGAGCTTATTGACCAGGAAGGAGGTACAGAGTCGTACCCCCTGATTACAAGTGGGTTTTATAAGCCATCTAAGTATAGGTATATCTTCAAAAAATGGTTATTGCCCTTGTTATAAGACAAGTTAGCTAACTGGGGCAATCCAAGCATACCTTAATAAGCTCACCCATATGTCCCTTCTGCCAAGGCCGGCACTCGCCGTAAGTGTTCCGGGAGAAGACCAAGAGGTGCGTTGCACCTCAGTAGTTTCCACAGATACTCCAGGGCGCTGGTAGATTTACCTACAAAGTCGGGTCACTTTTACGGCAGTATAGGTAGGGATACCACACTTGAAAATCTCAGCATATTGACTCCCCCAAAGTTTCTGTTTGAAATGAGTTTGAATGGACTGAAGCGGCAGTTGGACGGGTGAAGAGCAATATATTCTGGTGGTTTCCTTTTATGATCGCTATGAACTTGGATGGTTAGTAATTAGGTACCACCATTCATCGACAAACCCAAAGTAGGAGACCACCCAAATCATCCAATGTTAACCATTTATAACATACATTCTTTGGAATGTGGGTATTACCAATTTTGAAAAAACACTACTTATGGACGAGGTTCAACGCACTCACAATGTGCAGCTGAACGTACCAAGAAGGTCCAAGAAGGCTTCCCAATGAAAGTTAATCAAATTGTAGTATGCAGTCCTTGTTCATGGTGGTTTATCATCATTGAACACCAACATCAACCAGGTGTGGGTGGCTCTCAGCTACTTTCACTGTCTCTTTGACAGTCAGCTGGTCCTGCTGCCTGCTCGCCAGCCTTTCCACCCTACCCAAGGCCCCCAGCTTGGCAACTCCTCCCAGCTGGCCACGCTCTCTGCCACCGCTGCTTCCCATCTCTGGTAAAAGAACCAACCATGCGCCTGTCCATGTCCCACCTGTTTCCGCTGGCCAGCTGTCCTCCTAACCCATCATCTCCGCCTCTGCTGTGGACATCGCCACGAAGGATTGGCGACTTGACTCCCATTGGATGGGGGCACCACTAAGACAGGCTAGTATGCCCTGCATAGAGCCACCACCAGCTGGAGCAAAGCTGATGTCAGCGAAGCATTCCACCCTTGTCATTGATCCGTGGAATGGCAACACCTCCCGAACCATGAAGTCCGTGTCCACCGGGCAGTACTCGAGGTTGAAGCTTGTGGAACCGTACAGGTAGGCCAGCACTTCCTTGGAGAGTTCAATGGTGTAGCGAGGGCATTTGCTAGTCCATCTACCCATCACCCCTGCAGCAAACGCCAAATCAGGGCGTGTTCGCACTCCAAGCCATAAGAAGGCTGTCTCAGAACCGCTGCTTCGCTGTTGTCATCCTTGTCTTCTCGAACATAGCCGCACAATAAACCAATCATTATAGCTGGTTTATCCCCTATTATTGCTTTTTATCCCCTTGCTAATAATCATCAATAAACCAACCATAACTTGGGGATCCCGCAATAAACTGCATAAGCCACCGATTTGTTGCGGGTACACTCCTGTGATGTGACACAGCAATGGAAAATCACCATTTTTCTAAGGAAACCCTGGGAAATCAGCGATTTCGCTGGTGGATTTTCCAGCCAGCTATGTTAGATCACCAGAGGGTAACAATGGTTGTAAACAAGGGGATAATAACTAATAGTAGGGGATATAGCCACTAGAATGGTTGGTTTATTATTCTACATGGTTAAAAAAAACGACAGTAGATGATAACTGACAAACCATGGAGACGAGTTTATTATTACTGATAGGTCAAGTACACTGATTATGGCTTTTTTATAGCCTGACCACCATGATGCACTGATAGTGGTTCTTTACAATTCTACATGGTTATCTACCATCTGGTTTCACCACTCCCTGTAGCTCTGAATCGCTCCCCCTTTAAAGGGATAGAACGGGATACCCCTGGCGACCCGAATCGCTCCCTGAGAATCACCAGCTAGTTATTGGTGGTATCAGTGAATCTTGATTGGTACATTCTACACTGATAGTTCCATTTAACATGGTGTTTTACACTATAGGTCCATTCTACATGGTTATTACATGGCTGCCTTTGGGTTCCGTGGAAATCACGAGTCACCATCCATCCCCAGGCAAGGAGCCCTCTGGGATGGGGCTGTTCTGTGGGATCTGGAGGTCCAAATCGTTGCTCAAAGCACTGACCTGCCCAAGGCATCAACGGCAATGGCCATCTGGCTGGTGGTTAGAGGTCATGGTTGACAGTGATGGTTGATTTGATGATTCATAATGGTCACTTGATGCTTGATTTGATGAATAATAATGGTTACTTGATGCTTGATTTGATGATTAACAATGGTTGATTGATGTTTGATTTGATGGTCATAATGGTTACTTGATGTTTGATTTGATGGTCATAATGAATAATCGATGGCTGATTTGACAGGTACACTCCCGTAAACAAACCTGGCAAGGGAAAATTCACCACTTTTAGCTGGTTTCCCAGGTTTCCTGTTAATTCGCCAGAGAGTGATCGTGGTCAATATTGCTTATGAATGCTCATGATGATTACTAGCAACCACCTGCTTGGTAGGGGTTCTTCATGGCTAATAATGGCTGACAATACTACAATGGTTGATAATGATCATTAGCGGTTGCTAGTTTGTTTCACCATCCCAAAAATATCTTTGTCAATCAACCGTCCCAAGTATTGGGGTCGGCTAAGTGTGAACACGGTTGGGAGTGTACGATCACAATCAATGCCATGACCCGCAGGTTTCTGTTTCGTGGTGCAAGACCACATGCATACATAGCTATGCAACTAAGATTGGCGATCTTTTCTATATAGATTGGTGGCAATCTTGGTTTCATTATGTAGATAGAGCCACCATATACAAACCAATCATTCCAACAGCCTCTATATCTACAGTAATGGCGTTCGCACACACACACACAAAACTCATAATGGATCTTCAATCAGCCACAACAGCTTCGAGAGTAGCCCAACCGCTTGGAGATAGTGGCTATGATCGTGGATAGTGGTCATAATTTCTATTGTAGAAACTAGTAGAAACCATAATTCATACTACTGATAGTAGCAAGACTAGTTGACAGTGGCCAAAATTTAATTGCAGAAATGTTTCAACTACAGCTGTGGCCAATGTAATTCCTCTTCCATCAAACTTCCCTTGGGCTGGGTGAGACTTGTACTGGCCGTCAGAAATCATTTTATTGGCGGAGTGAGTACTGCCCTTTACTCTCGGGTAGTCTAATCTGGAAGCCAAAATCTCCACATCTATATGGGTGTTTCTCAGAATAGGGGTACCCATAAATCATCCTTTATTCACTATTTAAAGTAAAAAACCAACCTTGTTTGGGGTCTCTCATTTTGAGCAATCACAAACATGGTAAACCAGCTATCACGGGTGAATAGTCCACTTCTACCTTATTTAACCATGTCGGGGCTCATCCAAGGTTCAAGTGGGTGAACAACCTTTCGTGGTCTTCGGCATCGTTTCAGTTTTGTGCTCTTTCAGAGTTTGGTTGGGTCAGCCTTGCCAACATGGCACCATGCTGACTTCTGTGTGTAGGCAAATCCTATCTGTGGCTGGCCATTGTTGTTCATGAAATCTCGGTCTTCCATGTTCAACAACCAGATCATCTTACCCAGTGGCAAGTCCGGTATTGTTTCGCAAATCATGGTTTGTTTTTGATGTAGAACAGCATCACTCGGGATTTCCAGGTTGCTTCGAAAAAATCATGGTATCCCCATCCCTCAGCAGAATACTCATCATACAAAATCGCTTGATGCTCTCCCACAGTGGTGGTGCCAGTAGGCACAATCAGCAGCCGTGTCTCGTAGGTTTCCAGTCAAGGCATCCAAGGGTACCCACAATTTCATGTTGGATCAAAAGATCCAGCTGAGGAGGACCCATCGCTTGGCCCAATTCGGACCCCACCAGATCCCAAGACAACCACGAGGAGGTTTGAGCCTAAATCTTCATGAATCCTCATGAAACCGTCGCTACTGACCATGATTTAAGATTTCATTAAGCATATCGAAGCATTAAGCGCCCGTTTCCAGGTTTCCTCAACGACTGCGCTCTGCGTCTCAACTGAATTTCTTCGCGCCTTCCAAGAGACCGCGGGCGCAGTGCCTGCATAAGGTGTTCGGCTGCGCAAGCTGCCGCCTGCGGCCTTTGCCAGCTAGCTCTATGCGGTCCGCTCGAGTTCTCGTACTCGCGCCAAAGCTTCTTCCTGAAGTAGTTTCCGATTTTAGGAACTTCCCATCTGGACTGGAGAGCCTCCACCAATGTTCTCAACGCTTCTTGCCGCGTCTGTTGAGTATGCGTTGGGAACTCAACTGGCCAAGGAGTTGTGGGAACTCCGGAGTGGATAGGCGCGGGCAAGCGCATCACCTTCACAATGGCAGCTCCAGATGCTTTGATGATCCTTGATGCCCATGTTCTGCTGCCACCTCAACATGATTGGGCCACTATCAACCATTCGTAAACAATTTGTTCATCATGATTTAATGAATGGTTGAGCTCATAAATGAGCTTATCGTTTTTGGTTATCAACCATTCATTTTGAGCTCATGATGATTTAATTCATACGTGATTAATGGTTCATAATGAATGATCGTTCAACACATGGTTAATAATAATGCACAAATTTGATATTTAATCAAATTGTTCAACAGAATTGTTAATCCATCATAAATGAACCCTCAATATCCAGTAAGCTATTAATTCAACCGTTTAGCCAATGAATTTGTCATTACATTAGCAACCTGAACCACCTAATTATTCATTTGTTTCATCATTAACCTTCTTGATAGATCTTACTAACCATGAATAATCCTGAACTGACCACTAACCATCACCAACCAAAAATAACAATCATCTTTCACCAATTCATTTACTAACCTTACTTCACTTGGTGGCTTATAGATCCCTTGCTAAACAATCAATCTTGAGTGGACACATGGCAACTCCATGACTCATCCCAAAAACACAAACAATCTAAGTTACTGGCTGGTTACGCCACCCAGTTTGGTAACTTTAATGCACAATTTACGAACCACTAATTGACCACGTATCTACTAACCATGTAACAACTCACTATCCACTAACCATAAACTAACATCTCATTCAACAACTTCGCAACCTTAATTGACAATTTACTAACCCTTCAATAGCAATTTATCTACTAACCATTCACTAAGCTTAATAAAACAACTCATTATCCACCAAACACAAATTGACTAACCAGTTTATTGAACTTATCTACTTAACCATAGTTGATCTTATTAAAAAAACCCAACACGGCCCTACAACCAGTGACACCCTATACACCACCCAGTTCAACACCTCACCATCTCCTTGGTTCCATCAGCTGATCCGCCTCGCCCAGCAACAGCTCCTCACCCTTGGAGTCTTCCAGCTTCGCGCTGTCGCTCTGAGCAACGGCGGGTGGCTCGAGGTCAGCGTGAGGGGTATCTGGTGGCTAAATAATGGGGCATCAACCAACCTTGACCCTCAATTACCTATATAGTATAACCAATACTATACATATAGTCAAATACGGTCCATACATGGCTATATAAGCAATAATATAACCTATGGTTCTCAACCAATTCTATACGATGATGAACACCCATACAGAACCATGGGGAGTGATAATGGCACTGATATGCAGTTCTGAATTCAAGCATGCATTTTTGCGGCGTGGAAAAGTGTGCGAGTTTGCTTGGAAATATGTTCGGTGAGTAAAACTGTCCCGTGAAACTTGCGTCCTAGCATTGGCCCTTGCCTCGTGGAGTGTTAAGCTTCGCGTTAGCCGAAGCCTGATTCGCACCGAGGAAAGCTTCCAAGCCTTGCCTAGACATCAAGGCCAACCGGGGATCTGTCCCATCGCGAGGTCGTACAGCTCCAAACTGGCAACGTCCAAGGCATACGACGCTTCGCAACGCGCAAGTTCTTGAAACCATTTGTTAGTGCGCTTGGCCTTTGACCTCAGGCGTTTAAAAGGACTTGTGCCTGGGCTTGTGTCTTGTTTCCGTGCAGTCTTCCAATGCTCTCCAAAAGGGCTGATCCAATCCATGCCTTCGAGCCCTGGTGGCTTGCTGGTTGGTCAAAAAACAGGCTGCTCTCCGAGCCATCGCCATGCTCAAGTTTTCAAGCGAGAGCAGCTTCTCGAGTGGCTCACAATGCCGTAGGGAGGCAAGGCCCTGCTGAACAAGTTGGATATGGTGCTTAACGTGGTGAACAAGTTGAATAATGATGGTCAATCTCATGGTTGATAACAAATCAGGGATAAACAGGGAGGACAGTTGCTGCAAAATTAAAAGTTGTTGTCTCAGAAATTCGCGGTTGTTCAGAGGTTGGAGATGATTATGAGGTTACTTCCTAGGCGTTGTCATGATTTAAGTAGTTCTCTCATCACGTTGCATGTGCCAGGCAAATGAGTGAAACCTTGAGGAAAACATCGGACAATTGTGAATGTGTTTTGGATCTAGGAAATGCTTTCAAGAAACAACCAATGGTGTAGTGTCATACTGGACCAAATTCTTACAGCAACACTGACAATATTGATACCCATAGATAGCTCATTACCTACCTGATCATCACGTATCAACAAACAAAATACCAAGGCACTCTGGAAGCTGCGTCGCAAAAGTTTAAGTTACAAGGCGACTATAAAGAGTAATTGAGCCGGTCAATGATCACCAATCGCAAGAATGGCTTCCAAGTGATTAGCCTTCGGGCGTTTTCACAGATGGTTCAATCTTGAGCAGGTGCAAATAGTTATGGTTGTTAATTGTGGTACTAATCCAATGGTTCATTTGATTAATTTAAACCAAATATAGGTATGCGCCAAAATAGGGTAACCAATGGGCCCCACCAAAAAATTGTCATTTTACCAGAAAACCGATGGTTTTGGGTGTGCCACTATTTTGGCACATACCCAAGTAACCATAATGAACTATAAATTCACCATTAACATGATGGTTCATCATGGTTCATGAACATTTGAATGTTTAGTCCATCCAAACCAATATATACAAATTGGTAGTGATTTCAACCCTTATCAAAAAAAATAGTCAACCAACCATTTGTTCACAATTAGTAGGGAGAAAAAGTTTGAAACCACCAGCCGGTATAATTACTTGTTCACAAACTGGTTGTCACATAGTTTACCAGCCGAGGATCTTGATACCAGACTCACACCGAGGGCGTGCGCCTTGCCCCAATAGACGGCATAGGTGTCCACATCAAAGTCATTTCGGGCCTGCGCAGGTGGTCACACGGGTGAAGGATTTCTGGGGAAAGCAAACCCGATTGGTTTGTTTGGGCTTGTTATAGTGGTTAATGAGCCGTATAGCTGATTAATTATTAACTATATCAGCTATCTTATTAGCTAACCCGATTGTTCTTTTGGGCTTAAAAACGATTTTTCCAACTTATTGGGTTCTAGCTGATTATTCACCAATGATTATAATGGTGGTTGTCATTAGCCAGAAAGCTGGTGGTTATAAGCGGGCTGATTTCTGGTTTTCTGGCACATAAGGATGGTTGGTAGCTCGCAATCAGTTCACCATCACAATGAAGTAACCATCATTGGTTGATGGTTAGTGCTTAGTTGCGCCATCCAAAATAAATAGATGCTTGTCAATGACCAACCATTCGCCAAATGTTGGGGAAACGATGTTTGAAACCACACACCAGAAATTGATGGTTTCATGGGAAGACTTATGGCGGTCCACAAATCGTGCACCCCCAAAAAGAGTGTTGCTGCCCTAGTCGATGGCTGGTCATAACTTCGAATGGTGGTTTGGGACCCATGTCATCGCCAGTGGCTTACAGGGCCCCAACTTGCGATAAACTTCAACAGCCTACTAAGGAGATTGCCACCAGCCGAAGAGTATGAACCATGATTTTCCGGCACCACTAGACCCATTTAACATCAATTGACCCGTACTGACATGGACTACGAAATGTTTAAGCAAACGTCATGAATAACGAAGCATCCATGGTAACCAGTGGAGAGTGACTCATGGTGGCAGTGTAGCCAGAGTTCAGCAAACCGGAGCACGCGCAAACCCCACCGCTGTAACCTGGGGCAATACCACCGGGGAATTCATCATGATTCATCAGCAGCTAATAGGAGATCCATCTGATCATAACCTGCTATGGTGATTCACAGCTAGATTTTCCATGTACCGGTGGGCAGTTTCCATCTTTGTAGCTCCAACCCCCCTTGAAAGGGACAAAAGGATACTCTTGGCTCTCAATCGTTCCTCGCAGTCAAAAGCCAAACGAGATCGACCAAGTTGGAGGCGAGAATCCCCACGGCTGATCACCGGCTCCAAACTAGGGTTCGTTCGGGCTTAGTTCGGCTCCCTTATAGGGTTCACAGCCAGGATTACATCCTATAATTGACCACTATCAACCATCATGTACAACCACTACTGACCATTACTAAGCATTCTGATAGGATGTATACCCATGGTGAGCCACCATGGGGAGCCATCCTGCAGATGAACCCAACACCACCTGCGCGCCTTGTGTATCTTGACCTCACCGCTCAGCTGATGCTCGTCCATGTCTGCATCCTACGCTACGCATGCGGTGTGGTTGGTGATGATCTTGGTTGGTGGTTTCAACCCCTATGAATGACAAATATTGATCAACCAACTATTCGTTAATTCTTACTAGAGAAAATGAAAAATGTTTGAACCACCAGCCAGGATCGTATTTGTTGATTCATGTCAATAGTAGTGGTTGAGATGGTGATCAATGATTGTTGATGATGATTAATGATGGTCGATGATGGTTATTCAGTGGTCGATGATGGTTAATAGTAGTGATTGCGTAGTGGCACATGATGCGTGATGATGATTGATGGTGATCAATGATAGTGTTTGTTAGTTGCTAGTTATGAATCATGATGATAATGGTGATGATATTGATGGTGATAGTGATTGTGATTATGATGATGCTGATGGTGAAAATTATTCTGGTGGCAGCTGAAGTAAGCAGCGCAGTGTCGACATCAATGGTTATAAAACTTTAAAATACATTGTAGTACTGTACCAGTATATGCACAAACCGTGCAGCATATACATATTTTTCCTATTATATGACAACGGCTACTATTGGATGGTTAGTGGGTATCACCATCACCATTTACGGACAAAACCACATACACAAATACAAAAACGCAGTGACGCAATTGGCAGCAAGAGAGCTTCGCAAAAGAAACTTCTGTCCTTGTTTGGCAGTTTCAACCTCTGAAAGATCAGGGTCACAACTGGTCAATACGTGCAGATGGCTTGATGAGGAGGTATCTGAGCTGAATGGTACCAACCAAATCATGATTAACCAGTGCGTTGAAGAACGATCAACAGTTCCTTCACAAGGTCAATAATGAACTCATGTAAGATCATTCACCATAATTGACCATTGTTGAGCATTCTTAGCCATGACCACACATGATGAAACACTATTGCCAAACATCAGCGTGACATATGTTGCCACCACTCTATTGCCAAGCCGAACTCCAGCTCAGAGTCCTGAAAGCTCAAAGATGCCTGCATGGAGGAGCAGCGTACCCCCTGGTGATCTGGCTAGCTGGAAATCACGCAATCATACAGCTGGTTTCCTGGCGATTCTCTATATCGAACCTGGGGACTTTCCGAGCAGCTTGGTAATTAAAAACCGTGATTGGTTCATCTTAGTAGATCAGGAACAATTAGCGGACGAAGATTCCCAGCTTGGTAGTAGCAAACACCAAGGTATAAAGCATCACCAGATTGTTGGTACTAATCTGGTTGGGTGTCTGCAGCTTTCCAGATCAAGAGAGCAAGCGCGAAGCAAGACACACACAGACACACAATGCCGACCCCCAGCTAGCTAAGTTAAGTTCTAGGGTATGGTAGTTACAACCATAGTCATATGGCATATCAATCATATGAACCAATTTTTACCTAGGAGGTTCCACCTCGCATCCACTGGCAACTTAAATCAAGAACATGGAAATCTGGGCATCATGGGGACTTACACTAAAAGGCTGTCGTGCTGTACAAATGTCAGCCTATTCCGTAGCGCATGACAGGCAAGGTCACGTCGGCAAACATCTTGAAACAAAATTGGGTCTGCCAAAAAAGAATGAAATTCCCAAAAGTTGGATATCACACACACTATGTGTAACCTCATGAAATTGGTGAAGAACCATGCAACCTTATGGTTATGAACTATGACCAAAGATTCCAAAAGCAGGGATGCATCGACTAAATTTGTCAAGTATACCAAAGATACTATACCAAACCATGCAACCTTATGGTTATGAACTATACCAACGGCACAAATTTAGTATCTTCATGTCCCCTTTCAACTTGGTCAACCAGCCGTTGGTGGATAATCTCCACAGAGAGTACACCAGAGAGGTCTTTTCGCTGGTCGTCTAGCCCACGATGGCCCAGCTGGTCATCATGGATCTGTGGACATGGACATTCTGAAACCCAAGTGGTCCAAAGATGTACAACTAATGGCCAAGGATTAATTCATGGCCAAGGAATTGATATACATTGATCCGGAACTTTGGCCAATCGCTTGGCCATGAATTAATCCGATGTACAACTAATCTAATGGCCAAGGAATTGATATTCGGATTAATCCATGGCCAAGGGATGTAGATTGATCATCGTTGATCATGTCACCATGTCCATGTTGCTAATAAACTATGGCCACTATGGCAAGGATCGAAAATCAACTATAATCACTTTCAACATCAGTCCCTTGGACGGGTGTTTGCAAATGCATCTTGAACTCTCGAGAATCTCAAGGTCGGAACTGGCAGCGTGATGACCAACACTGAGCACTAAACATCCATCCTCAACACTGGCCCATCACCATCTATTCTACGTGACAACCTAATCTACCCACGGTAACCACCATCCATTCTCAATACCAGGTGGGGAGTATCTGGCTATGGGTCAGTTCACCCTGTACCCCTGGTTACACCTGTCTTTGCTGGGCCCATGCCCTCATTCGATAGGGGTCTTCATCTGTCCTCATCTGTCTTAGAGTTTAATGGTAGCACGCTTGAAGCTGGCTGCTATTTATGCCCAGAGCACCGCATCGCAAAAGCCGCAAAAGCCATTGTTGTCCCACTATTATTGTTGGTGAACTTATCCCCCATGAACGTTGGTGAACTGCTTGACCCAGCTCGCCATCTAACAATCTATCCATGGATTCTCCTCACCCCATCTACCCTGCTGGGCCCCAGCTGACCATGGTACACCAGGGCCCTCCCCCCGTCCCAAGTGGTGTCGCCTTTTCGGATGGTTTGCCCGCACACAGGTGAGCCTGGGAAACGGCGGGTTGGAAACGCTTTGGGGTGGGTCATATTTTGTGGTTTCGAGTCCTAAGCCAGTGACTGGGGACCCCAAAAATGGTTGGTTTGTAGAACTAATAGTTTATCGTGGCTAATACTGGTTTAACAATGCTTGCAAATAAGGGATAATAACTAATGGTAGGGGATATACCAACTAGAATGGTTGGTTCATTGCTACAAATGGTTGATAAACTGGATGCAAACTGGGGGGACCTCTATTTTGAGAAACACCCGTATCATGATGGTCACAGTCCAGTAAACTAAGCTGGTTGCGTGGAAGATCGGCCACTTATAGCTGGTTTACCAAAAAAACAAATGGGGGCTCTTAGCTTCCAGGTTGGCTTGATAGAGGGTCGAACGAAATCTTGGTGGATTATGGTCCAACACATGTGTACCTAATATTCAAAACATATACCAAAGGTGAATAACACAAAATGACGTCAAAACGTGGTTGACAGAGATATACATCAAGTAACCGTGGAATGATGGTTACGAATCATCGATTGTTCTGGTGGAGCGATCTTGCATGACAATGGACAATCCATAAACCGGGCAATGGGCAGGGGGGAGTGAGGATTATCAGAAGTAGCCTTAACAAAAAACACCAGCGGAATTGAGGGGGTACTGGTGCCCTCTTTTTTGTGCATGCTACTTGTTCATCCCTCATGATTCACCAACAGTACGTAGTTAATGAGTGGTTAATGTTCCTGAGTCATCAACCGTAATAACCACTTGAAGAGGGGACTGTACCAATGACGGCATTTTCTGGCTTATCCGGCTCATTGAGTAGCTATGCGGAACAACCCAACTCTTGCCACAACATGACAAGAAAGAGGGACCCCTGTTTCTGAAGCCATAGGGGTACCGCCATATCATCCAATATCAATTATGTAGAGTAATAAACCAACCATTTTCGCAAAGAACAACTTGCCTTGTGCAAAATTACCCCATCAACCACAACTGGAAGGCACCATGGTTTCCCTAAGGGCTTGCCTCCTCATTGGCTTCGGTCTTGCCCGGGCATTGCGAGCAATTCTCAGACCTTGGAGAGGGTGCGTCAGTGGAAGCTTGGAAAATCTAAAGTTAATCTAAAGTTTGAATTAGATTGATTCGAACTAATTAAGTACTAATTTATATCTAATTTTAAATCACACAGCATAAATTACTTAAAGTACGAATGCCAAATCGCTTGGCAAAATCACTTAGCATAAATCCAATACTAATGGAGATCACTAATGTTCAATCACTAGTGGTAATCTAAGAATTCATCAATAAGTGACCAACCGCTAAAAAGGTTGAATCAACATGAATCAACCATATCATGTAAGAGGAGGTTTATTTAATATAACGGATACATATATAAATATATGTTTACATCTATATATACATGCATACACCAGTTACAGTGGCTGAATATGTAAGAGCTACTGACTGATAATCAATTTCTACATGATGTTCAATCACTTTGCCAGGACAAATGCAACACTAGCAGCTGTTGCTGGTGTTCCTGGTATTGTTGGTCCTTGTTGCTGGTGCCGAACATGGTGTTGTTTTCAAGGATCTGCCTTTTGTTTACGTTGTCTTGGCGGCATCAATGCAAGTTTCATTAGAAATGTGTGTTGACAAAGTATCTGAGTCGTATAACAATCAACACTTGCGGTTTGGAAGCCAACAAACGATCTCTTGACTGTTGTTATTCCGGGTATCAACAACGGCCACGTACACCATTGTTGAAGAGCAACGACCTACAGCACGGTCTGATTTCAAGAACAAAGTCTTGGCCCACTATTTCTCAAAATAGGGGTACCCCCCAGTTATCATCCTTTACAGACCATTTAGAAGTAATAAACCAACCATTTTTGGGGATCCCTCTTCTGAAAAACCACAGTATATCTACTCGAAACGAAATAATCACTTCAAGTTATTAGTGATGCATTTTCCCATCTTTGCAACGCAAAAGACTTCCATCACCAGCCACAGTTGTGACCAGCCAGGCCATTGGCTGCTTCTCAAAGTATGGGACCCCAAATCATCCATTTTTCACCCTTTTTAGTAGTAAACAAACATATCTTTAGGCTTGAGAACCCTCCTATGATAGGTGGTATATCCCCTACTTATTAGTGATTATCTCCTTATCTATAACCGTTGATAAGCATGATTAGCCACCATAACCCCTCCCTGAGTTCCGGGACTTTTTGCACGTGTCCGTTGCCACGCAGTACCTGACGAATCGAGTCACACCAACCAACTGTCGGATTTTTCCAGGTGGAGCGGTTATAACCACGGATAAACATTGTCATTTGATAGGGGCTTATTTGTAAGGTTAAACCAGCAAATAATGGTTTGAAAAAGGTTAATGATAAGGGATTGTAGGGTACAGTAAATAGGGCTTATAACCGCTGATAATGGTTAAGAACAGGGGATCATAACCAACAAAAATGGTTGAACAACTACCATTTGGCGGTTTCTTAGAATGTGGGTATCCCAAAGCTATGGTCGGTTAATTACAAATAATGACTAATATAATATAAAGGATGACAATTGAGGGTATCCCCATTTTGAGAAGCATCCAATAAATGAATAAAAAAGACCAGCAAACGTCAGTGATCAGGTAAGTTCCACATGTTTGTTGCCTAGTCTTGTAGCTGAGGGAGCTTGACTTTGGCAAATACTGTACCAGCAGATGGTGGTGCACTGGCAGCATACTAATTAGTACATCCATCACGGTGACTCGAATTCTTTCTGCTGACTATAGGCCATCTTCGTAGCATCAATGCTGCGAACAAGGGAACACCGCAATGGAACTCAACCGACAACCAATCATCATCACCAAGCAATCTCAGAACGTCGACAAGGGCCGCACCAAACTGTGGGGTTGTAGCGTGGCAAGCCGCTTTCTGGGGTATAACATTGCCAACCTATTCTTAGTGCATATCGTTTGACTTTGTACCTTTCGGATTTTACTCAGTGGTCAATTGTTTCTTAAATTTGTCTGTCGGTCAAAACTCAACAAATGAGTCTTTGTCGGGACGACCTAGCCATTTTTGCATGGCTGGTTATGACCCAAACCCAAATAGGTTGCACCTCTTCCATACTGTCATATGATCCTGTACCCATTCGCATCCCAACTCTGATACAGGAGAGGCCATTTCCATTGTCAGTTGCTCATCTGATCATATCTAAAATTTTGTTGATGGTTGGCTATGAACATCACTCGCCGTCTCTACATTGGAAATCTCTGTCTGTATACTGCCATGAATTAGCCATTGCCAACCATTACTTAACCATTGCCAGCCATAAGTTAGTCATTGTCAACCATTAATAGACCATTGATTGGCCTCATCCATCAACCATTAATGAGGTATTGTCAAGCATCAATCAACCATTGACTAGCCATCATCAACCATGAGTTAACCACCGTTGAAAAACCATTCTTCGCCCATTAATTCGCCATCAATCGAACATCAATCAACCATGAATCGACCATCATCAACCATTAACAATTAATCAGCCACCATTTATCAACCATTGATTAGCCATCATCAACCATTAACTAACCATGAACCGCTATTAACCACCATTAACAAACCATTTCTGGTTCATTCATGACCTGTCACCATTAACCACCATCAACTAACCATTCATCACCCGTGACTCCTCACCATTTCGCCATCGCCAGGCGCACAACTTGCCGCCAAACGCGCAGGTGATGGGCGAGTTGGAGACGCTACTGAGGCCGGACAGGCTCCCGTCCAGCTTCTCCTCACGTGGAGAGGATTGGAAGCTCTGGAGGTGCAGATGATGAAAATCTCTCAAAATGCCATGAATTTAGATGCATGATTTTGAATAATTGCTACTGGTTGATAATGGTTGATAGATCATAGTTCATGATGATTGTGGTCAATAGTGGTTGGTACTTAGTGAACAGTGGTTCATCCTACAAGGTGGGCCCCTGGCAGTTATAAGTTACAACTCCTATAAGTGGTAGTTAATCTCAGTTAACGCACTTACATACCAACTTATAAGTGGTTGGGGGGCCCACCTTGTATGGATACACATAAATATTTTTTTTAATGCGCAAATAGAGATATAGTAGATACATTATGTTTTTTGTTTTTAATGTTGTTTTTTGTTGAAATAAGTGTCAAGTACATGCTACTTATTTACACAAATGTGTTGAACTGGTGTGCAAGAAAAATATATGATGCTGCAAATATGTATGTATAAATAAATAAATATAAATAGATAAATAAAAAATATATATATATATAAATAAAAAATATATCAAACATATATTGTGTATATGTAATAGATATGATATGCAATATGTAGTTTAAAGCATTGAATAAACAACCAATAATATACAATGTATAATATTCAAAGATATAGAATATAATTAGAACAATAACAAATAATATTTATATATGATGTGTGATGAATGAAATAATTAAAATTATGTAATATATACATATATTGCATGATAAAACAATAAACCAATAAACTGGAACAGGTTCAAGTCAGAATGGGCGCGTAGTGCGGTAAAGCCAATCTCTATGCCAGTCGACGCACCCATCCAACTTTACTACTGTATGTACCCGCCACGCAAAGAGAGTGTCTCATAGTGCTTGAAAATGGTAAATGATCGTTTATCTATAATCAGGCCACTATAATCTTGTTATACCTAAGCATCAATGGTGATGGGGTCTCGATCACTTGTGTTTCAGCATCGATGGACCGTTCTGGTGCCATTGCTATCATGATTGTTTTCGGATTACTTCTTAATATGAAGTAGCAAACTCATACACCATCAACCCAAACATCAGGTTGATCTTCATTTGATACAATCGTAGCGAACTCATGTGCCCTGGTGCCTATCCCCCGACCTTAGATCACCATGCTTCCAGCTCCTGCATCTCCATCCACAAGTGCATATTCGAGACCTTGGTCTTCTTGTCGCCTAAGAGCCTCGGCCATTTCCTGCAGCGACACACCGAGCTGGGGCTGCTGGGAGACTCGGTATCATTACTGGCAGAGCCAGGAGAACTAGTAGAGCGAATTATGCTCTTTGTGGGTGTGCCAATGCGAATTTGTTTCAGGAAGTCAATCCGGAGGTTGGTCCCACCATTAATAGTAATTGCAAGAAGTATTTGTTGAAAATGTGCCAGTGCTAGAGGTTTCATAATGCAATGGTTCAATCTGGAGTTGGTACCACTAATGGTAACATCTGTAGAACCAATAGAACAGGACGTGTTCTTTGCACATGTGCCAGCGCTAGTTGCTTCAGAAAGCAACCGTTCGAACTGGTGTCCGTACCTCTGTTTACTATAGGGTTTTCACTTTGATCGTCTCCTCTTGATCGTCTGCTCCTGCTGTTTGCTTCTTCTTTTGAAAAACAATATTTGAACTTTCTACGGTTGCTAAAAATGCTTGATAGTTGCTTAATCCGACTAGTGTATCCCACTCTTATCATCACCAATATGGCAACACCTGTATGATCATGTTTAGTTGTTGTCGGCTTGTACAGCTGCTAAGATGATTGTACCAACGAAATAGAATGTACAGCATCACCATCAACCAACGGTTATAACTATCAAGTAATTTACCACTGTTTCCTGGCTACCACAGCTGTTATAATACTTGCTAATTTTGGCATGTTTGGGAATGCCAATGCCTATATAATTTTGATTACTAATAGCAAACTTGGTAATCAGGAAACTAATCCCAAGCAACTTGGAATCTTATACCGGTCATTACCACTAATGATCCCGGTTCATCGTGATGAATAAGGGCGGTTATGATACTGCCAAGTTAACATTGTATAGCCAGGATCCTTATACACTATAACAGCCACTCATGCTAGCGGTAAAAAGTATTATGATCAAAAGCTGCATCATGTCATGTATACCTGCTTG
Source organism: Symbiodinium kawagutii (assembly GCA_009767595.1). NCBI lineage: Eukaryota > Dinophyceae > Suessiales > Symbiodiniaceae > Symbiodinium > Symbiodinium kawagutii. The sequence continues at coordinate 62,111 of VSDK01007635.1, read as the reverse complement.
TTGGCCTATTCTGACTAGCCTGACCACATGTTTTGGGTATCTTGTTTATAAGTAACCTCCCCATGTATTAGGTGTTTGACCATTTTTCTTGATTATATTCGCCATTATTAACTACTATTATATTCATCAGTAAACCCCTGCATGAATTACTCATCCTGCTTAAACACTACTACCAACCTGGCACCTGATGCCTGCAGCTCTGCCCCTTTCGTGCCTTGCCCAACGTTTCCGCAACGTCACGCTGAGTTTGCCAACCTCAGAGTGGTAGCCCCCTGGCTACGGTCCGTTGGTTCCCGGAGGCTACAAAGTATAGATATGGCTATGGGTCAATATTAATCAGCAATAATTGGGGATAACAACCAAGCATTTTATAGGGAAAACAATGGTTAATGATAGGGGAACCAGGGGTGCAGGGTTTTGACCCATCCCCATATCTATGCTTAAAGCCAGCTACTGGTGGATAGAACTGCTGGTATATAATGACTAAGTTTAAACCTGCACTTAGCAAAGTATATCAACTATCCACGTGATGCTATTCTAGTTGTTATTTCTTGCTTGTGTGCTTTGGTTTGGTCAAGAACCGTTTAAGTGCTTGGGTTTCATGCTTTGAAGTGCCTGTTATCTGCATCGCACGTTGTGACCCAAAGAGGAAACAGTAGCGTCGCAGGCCGGCTTAGTCTAGCGCAGGCTAAGCCTGTCCCCTTTTTCATGTCGCAAGCAGAATGGTGCGCATCCAGTCAAGAAGAAACCATAGTGGACAAATGCAAACTCACCATCCGTGTCAATCATCATCACGTTGGTCAGCGTTCAGGCTGGGAAAGCATTTCCACATCTTTCCATCCATGGGTATGCTGCAGATCCAAACCAGGCGGAACTGGGCGACAGCACTGCCTGCGAACGCGAAGGGCTCTTGCGCCAGCTGAGCTGCGACAAGGGAATTTCAACTTGCCAGTTTCTGTTGCGGCTCCGCCGACTCCAATGCCAAACCCTAAGCATCCAATGCTTAAGGTGCACCATTGGCCTCGCCCAACTTGGGATCCCTACACTCGTACACTAGGGAAAAAATGTTCCCTCTGGTTGGAACCAAAACTCCGGTGGAGTCACAACTGGCATTGCAGCAATGTGGAAACGTAGCCTTCGCGGTGGACATGGCACATCAGCTTAGAACATTAATGCTGAACCAACATTACTTGCCATTAATCCCCCGTTAAATTGATAATTAAAGAATACCGGGTAATTCAGAAAGAACAGCCATCCGAGATGAACCACCGCTAAGACAATGGCAACCCCTTGCACCCCGATGTCTATGTTGACGGCAAGGCTGCCCGCAGCAAGAGCATAAATGGTTGTTTTTTTGACCGCCGCCAGCGACCCAAAACCTCCTCCAACATTGAAAAAGGGGAAACGGGAGTTTGACAACTTTCATTTGTGTTTTTGAAGGATGGCTGTTTTTTATGAACTACCCGGTATTAGTGGTTCCTGGCGGGCAATGATAGTGGTCCCTCAGCAATATTCCAGCTTCTTAATCATCCAACCAAAAATTCCCTAATAGTGGGGTTTGATACCCTCCCACGTTAGGAACTATCACAATATCCCTCACTATCATAATCCAACTATCATACTATCCCTAATCATCCAACCATCATATTCTTGATATTCCCTCCCACCTTCACAACATGAACCAACAGTTCACCTGCCGCAACCAACCGCAACGAGCGTTGGCGGCTCCGCTCCAAGGGACGGATGCGGCACTCCAACTTGAAAGCTGGGCCTGGCCACAGCAAGTGGTGCGCGTAGGCGAAGCCATGGGCGCTACATGGGTTGATGTTTCCATAGTTGCTACATGGTGATGGGTCACTTCACCCTGTACCCCTAAGTACCCCTGGTGTAACCCTTGTTTTCCCTTTTATTGGTTGATTAATAACCACCGTTATTGGTTGGTTCATATTGACCCATAGCCGCATGGCATCTCTGAATGTATTGGTGATTTATTGTTCGTAATGTTTCATCTTAATGGTTGACTTGTTCGTGTTCACTGGTGGTCCAGAGTGACATGGTGTTTTGGCGCTCTGTTTGATGGTGACCGATACTGTAATCCTTGAAACTGTTTGCTGGTGTTTGGTGAATAGCCAGCAGCGATCAAACTCGCAGGAGCAATACCAACAATCGCCATTCAAAACACCACAGTTTGGGTACCTGATGGTTTGGCGATTTATTACAAATGTTTGGTAATTAGTCCTTTCCACTGGTCAACACTGCCAAAAAAGGTTGATAAAGATTTCTTGTCAGTACAGCTGGATAACATCTTTTTCAGTCCTCTTGTAAATCAAAGATGTGTTTTTCCATCATCATACTTTAACTTCTCATGTTTTGTTCACCTTTCTTCATTTTTCTCATTTTTTCTTCCTCCCATATTATCCATCAAAATGGGATCGTTGTTGCCCTCTTTTAACACCAACTCAGTCTTCTCCTGCGACTCTGACCTCACTATGTTTGGCTCTCCCACTTTGGGCGGCGGGTTCCCGTCAATCAGCACCGCCCCACATACAGAACCATCCGTTCTCGTTCTCGTGGCCGCAGGATCGTACCTCGATGTTGTCAAAGAGGCTGATGGACAGGAAGTATTTGTACCTCACATAGCTGGGTGATGGGCTCCGGAATTGCTGGTATCAACATGGTCATGTGCGTGGCAAGGTGCAGCTTGAGAAGGAGTCACTGACCTGCTATGGGTATCTGAAGGCATTATCTTCCTACCACTGCATATGTGACTCCTTTTGCACGGACCGCACTGGGCGAGCCATGTCTTCATCCGAACTATTGGGCAAATGTCTCTGAAAGAACATGGAGATGGCTTCAGCGGAGGGCATGGGAGAGTACGTCTGGAGGTGATGATATCTGGGTCACGGTGTCCACGAACACACCAACGGCTCTTGTACTTGAAGTTCCGGACTCCAGGTGTTGGCTTCCCACGTCGAATCATGCGATGATTGTCTACTTACCTCAGCACCGGCTGTGCTCGTGAGAACCTTCACTGCTTTCATGTCCACAATGGCTTTCCATTCAGCAAGACCAGAGTTCTTGAAACCCACTCGGTCTTCGGGAGAGGCATCCTTCATGTTGACATCTCCAAGGTATGCTAGGAAGAGCTACCGTCGAACATCTCCGAACTTGGAGAGCATTTCCAAAACCATCATGATTGGGGACCGGATGCCAATCGATGAGTTGATCTCTGTACCATGCCGTGCGAGTGTATGTTGGCAGGTGGCAGTCTTCGGTCCTGTCAGCATCATACAGAATTCTAATCTTTTCCAAGGCGAATGGCGCAAGATGCGCACTGTACGTGGGAAACTCAGTGGTACCAACGTTAATAGTGAGATGATATGCCTTGGCCTGCGGGATGGGAGGTTGAACAATGATGAGATGGCCAGCCAGTCCGGTACCCATAGGAGGACGGGGCAAAACCAAATACACAAAAGCCGGTGCATTCCTGTGAATGTGATCTCTCTCACCTCGAGGACTTCTTCTTGCCAATTCTGAAGGTCTTCAAGAAGTCTCAAAGGTTTCCTTCGTATACAATCTGCATGCATGACGCTACTGACATGAAAGGACATAAAGCCATAGCACCTATAACAATCAACCAACATTTGGGTTGTTCTGAAACCAACAAACCACCACTGCAATGGCCATTCAAAACATTGTTCAAGAACCATGACCCACACCACGGAGTACGTAGTTTCAAGAACACGCTTTTCGCAAATGTCCAGCATGTCATCAAAACGTGGCTGTCACGCTCACAGTCCTGCAGCCCATGCTTGCAAAATCTGGGTTGCTATGTTCAATCTGCGCATGAGGTGGAACACCGGTTGACGCAGCAAAAAATAATTTGTACCTATTAATAAAGCCCCGGGGGGGCCCCTTTCTTTCAAATACCCCTGAATAGATTTGGAAACAGTTATTCAGTGCGTTTTGATTGCTTTCAAAGGACGAGTAAGAAATCCAATTGGCAGGAAATCCAGAATTTACTTTAGTACAACTAAATGAATTGCCTAATTGTCAAGGATAATCAAAACCAGAAATCATCCAACATCTGGATCATGAGTTTAGTATTGTTGCTAAATGAATTGCCTAATTGTTGAGGATATTTGTTCCACCAAATTTGGTTACCCCAAATTTTGGGGCACACTTTATTGAGAGGGGCTTTATGATTGCGAACCGGCCAGTGGGCGTACTTTATTGCGAGGGGCCTTATTATCCATAGGTTGACATTACAAAGCATGCTAAACTGACCATGATTAGCCGGTATAGATTTTAGTGGTACGCAGTCTTATAAATCATTCAGCTGCGCATGTTTTTTTCATGCATACCACCCTGTTCCCGGGCATTCTGTACAATGGTCAAGCGTCACTCGCCATCATGAATCATCATTGTGAGCCACTAATTATTCGCATGCCTGATCTTATTTCCCATTCTCAGCCATTGCTGTTGTGATACACACTCGTTAGCCGTAAAAAAAAACAAAAAACATATACTACATAAAATGATTATTTACCAATTCACGAACCATGCATAATTATTAATTGTGGTAAATGACAATTAACCATCCGACGTGAAATCATGGATAACCATGATTACTTATGATTAACCCCTACTATTCACTACTACTGACTTACTATCTATCTCACTACCATACATATTTACCATCATGATTACAGCAACCCTGAATCTATCCATGATGCTAGTGGACCACCATAAACCACTACTATTACTAGGATGTGTATCCTAAAATGTTCCTAACCGGAAACTAATCATCGTTATAGGGGGGTAAAGCCCACACCTTATAGAGGTTGGCACCATGGTTATATCCCAAGGAACTGACCCCAGCTCCACATCCAATTTATACCATATGCATTGCACATTTAAAAAAAGACTATATATCCACATAAATGATTATTGATATTAGTAAATATATCATAAATGATTAATTTATATTTTATAATATAATATATCATATATATATATATATATTATATCCACATACACTATCATGATTGATATTGATTCACCATGATCTTCAACCACTCTTGTCACCAACCTCACCCAGCACCAGGTCATATTTATCTCCCAGCTTCTGAAGCCCTTGCCACGAACAGGTCCCTGCTGGTCGGTCCCCTGAGGCGGTCACTTGTTGTTGGAATGCTTGCCGAGGCCGGAGAAGTTGAAGATGTTCCCGGTCATGTTCACCGACGGATCCGTGACCTGCGCTGTCACCGAGTCCGGATCCCTTGGCGAAGGATGCGAATGAATGTGGTGGTTACCCCCAGGTAAACTAATATAGCAATAGAAAATCACCATATTTTATAGAGAGTCCCTAGGAAACCATTAATAATTGATGGATTTTCGATTGCCATGTTGGTTTACCAGAGTGTAATGATGGTGAACTATGGTGGTGAATGATGGTGAACTATGGTGGTTTATGGTGGTGAATGATGGTGAATGATGTTTAATGATCATTCTACTAATGCTAAATGTTTGATGGTTCATGATTGATGGTTGATGAATGATGGTTGATGGTTGATGATGGTTAGTTTGGGAATGGAAATGGAAAATCACCTATTGGCATAAGTAAAAACATTCGAAATGATGGATTTTCCGCGGAACCAGGTTAGTTTACTAGTTGGAACGATCGTGGAAACCATCCAAAAAGTATTTAAATTCCATAATTGCAATTTTTGGTGATGGTATTCAAAAAACCATTCACCTAATGTTTCAAAAGCATCCCGAAAATGTCTGGGTGATTTTCATATCCCACTATTTTTTGGTTGTAATCCCCAACTTATGAGGCATTAACCAGCTAGTTGTCTTCCGTTACTAAAAAGACACAGGTCAACAACCTTGGCATCATTTTGAGAAACCCTATAATAGGTGTTTCACAAGTACTTGCTAGCCTTCACCACTATAATTGCCGACAAAACCCTTCCATAATCCGATGACTTGGGGGTACTTCATTCGGTTGATATTCAATGCCACTCATCCTACTTAGTGACTGGTTAGTAACCATGGTGAGTGACTTATTTATCATTGATATCTCTCCAAAAATTGGTAGTCACTAACCATGGTTCCCAAATGAGTATCCAAATCTGCCAATGGGAAATTCTGCCTATTGTGCCAAATGATTATCCTAGTTATGTTACTAACCATGAAGTCGGATGATCATCCAAGGAAATGGTTTATAACATATTAGTATCAATGATATCTCCCCCCAAAAGGGTAGTTACTAACCATGGTGACCAACCAATTGCAAAGTGGGTGTTTCTCAAAATAGGGGTACCCCCAAATCACCTAGTTATTAACCACCTATACTAGTGAACCAACCATTTTTGGGGCTCCCTATGGCTTGAGAAACCACCCAGTGGGACGATTGTCCAAGTGGCTGTGGGTCAGTTCACCCCGTACCCCTGGTTCCCTATCATTAACCATTATATTCCTTATTGTTGTTGGTGGTTATCCCCCACTAGTTGGTTGATTAATATTGACCCATAGCCAAGTCTCTGAGATGATGCCTGGCTCTGCTTCACCGGAATCGCCAACGTAGCTGCGCCTCCAGGGCACCAGGCGCATTCCATCTCTTCGTATACCTCGGCAGCGCACGCAAGACGGGCCGGTGGCGAAAGAGTGATGGTTGCGATCACCCGTCACCAATGGGTATAATGACTCAGTGACTGGTTAAGATGGCTAATGGTCAATGTTTATTTAACTAGTGGTTGACGATCATGGTTTAAAGGTGATGACAATGGTTCACTATCACCAATGGTTAATGATAATGGTAAATGATAATTATGGTAATAATGATTAAGAATGGTTAATAACCAATGCTTAATGATGATGGGGCATGAGGATTGTTGACGTCAACAGTGATTTACCATAGTGATTAAATATGAATCTGAAAAAAAGGACAAATATCGGTCAAACATGGGTTCTGATACCTAATGACAGTGGTTCATGAAAATGAAAACTTATGGCTGATGGCAATGGTTCATTCACTATCACAATTATCATTGTCATGAACTTTTTGTTCACAATTCAATCAATTAAATGTTACCTTAGCAAAACCTCATGATAACCGATGGTTGATAGTAATGGTTGAATGGCAAGGGTTCATAATGGCAGCAACGGTTAGGTGACATGAGATTAGTTGTTGGTTGGTGAATCTTATTGGTGAATAGCAGGCAACGATTGCTCATTGATCATTGATCATTAACATTGATGACTTACATGAAAGACCATCAGGACCCACCATCAACAAACTTACATTTTGCTATTATCACATTATCAAACTATTACTTCTTCATCCGTTCACGTGAATACAAAACATGACATGAAATTTTACCAGCATCGACAGCAATTAATTGGCCATTATCCACCAACCATTAACAAACACAAATGATTCATTGACCACAATCACCAAAATTATCATTCGCTGTTCACTTAAATGGCAGTGGAGTCAATGACCACTAGCCATTGAACGCTGGGTTTTGCATTCGTCCGAGGTTTCCAGCAAGTCTTGGCAAAAGTGCCGCTCCTCAGCTCGTGCTCGCAAAGGGTCCACAACTTTCCGGCATCTTGGCATTCTGCGCAGTCTCCCCAGCACGACATGTTTTCCCATGGGACGACGCATGGATGACCATCGGCTGCGCCTCCTCCTTCAGGACCAGCACTTATAGACGATGTGCAGGAAGAGGGTCACGAACATGGACCTAAAAAGCCCTGCAAAAATCATTTCACCTCAGCAAGTATAGCTGCGCTTTTCAACTGCAGCAACAATTGCTTCAAAGTCTTGCGTGCTTCCCTCATGAGAACGCGTGTTATTCTTTGAATATCTGAATCTCTCCCAGCATGGCTTCCGGCTCCAGCTCGATTGCTTGCTCAATTGCTGCGGCATTTCAAAAAGAGCAGGCAATAGAAACACTGATTTGGCAGTGGTTCCCCTATCATTAACCATGGTTTTCCCTATTATTGTTAATGGAAATCCCCCATTTATTGGTTGGTTAATATTGACCCATGGCCATTTTTTGAAAGTTACCAGCTGCCCCTCCCACCCAGCATGATCAACCTGAGCCTTTGCTGCAGCTCAGCATCCACCAGCCACCAGGATCTCAAGCATGATCAACATCCACAAACATACCACCAACATCTACCATGATAAGCAGCCAGTATAGATAATGTGTCATCCACTTTAACCATTTATAGTCACAAACCATCCATAACTTTGGGGTCCCCAGTCACTGGCGGACCGGTCGAAACCACCGCCGTTGCTAAGCTTGGCACTTGATGGTCAAGAAAATGGAGGTGTCATTCTGCGCCCACTGGAAAGCTGGCGGCACCTGGTGGAGTGTGGCACTGAAACGGCCGGCGGACCGGGGCCCTCAGTGCGCCACCCTGAAACAAGTGCGATGATGTTGCGATGATTTGAAGCAGGTGAACGAGGTGAAGCCATTGATGATATCTATATATATATATATTGTGGTTGGTGGTTGTTCAACGCCTATGAAAACCATGAGCCAACACACTGTTTGTCGATAATTGCTAGGAAAAATGAAAATGGTGTGAAAACACCAACTAGTATGTTGAACACAACGAGGATCATTCTGGCAATGATGCACAGCTAGGAGTACGCATGGTTGAGGATTCTCTGTGTCTATTGCACAACGTATGCCCAGCACAAAGCTATTGGTGCTGGCATAGTTCTGATGACAGCCTGTTGTCATCTTGTTGGGGATGATGCTCCGAAGATTGTGGCTTTCGCGTTGTCAGCTGCCACATGCCCATCCAAGCTTCTCGTGTGTCAAAAACCAATCGGTTCCTCCTGTGTCAGACCTCCATGGCTCCCCTGGTCTACTAGCAAAGTTGAACAATTACTAGGAGACGGTGAATCATGTTTAATAATCCTTCACACGATCTCGTATGGTTGTGTTACAGTTATGTGTTGGTAATTGGTTGTGATCATGATTCGCTATCGCTGGTTACTGTTGAGTGTTGGTTGTTGATGGATGTTGGTTATTTTATGGTCGGAGAGGCTTAATAGTGGTTGATCAACGGAAATGAATATCAACCATAGCCAACAGGAACCCTCTGAAATGATAACCCCTCGCAGCCGGCATTGAATGCCACAAGATGTTTGCACCTGATGATTTTGTTTGATGCTTACATCAGGAATCATTAGGGCCACCCGATCCTTCATGTTGTGTTTTCGGCTAGGTGGAAGGAACGTGGAGTGTTCTCATCTCATGTATCAGCTAGGTCCTCTGGGATTAGATTCGGATGAGTAGTACCACCATACAGATTTGTTGGGAGCAAGAAAACAGATTTGTGGAATGAGAACAGCAAGTACGTGAAGAGTCATGTTACTTGCCCTCGTTGCAATCTGATTTTAGTTTGCCATCAAAATGTTCAACAGGTTTTGCCATCATCCCCAATGGAGATTCTGCCTGGCAGTCCCTAAGCTCTCAATCACATGTATGTCAAATCTCCATTACCCATGATTACTAACCATCACTAAGCATCATTCAACAATACCAACAACAGTCAACCAGGAATAGTAATCATCACTATATAGTCATAAGTTGACCATGATCATGAACCGGTTGTAACACTCATCATGATCATAACCATAGCCACCGTTAACCATCAACTAACCGTCAATTAACTATCATCTATCGTCATTCAATCATCGTTAACCACTATCCAGCCTATCAATCCCATCATAACTATAACAAAAAAACTGTGGAACACAAATCAGCAACCAAAAAAACACACATATCAGCAACCTAATCCTCAATCATCAGCAATCAAAGTGATCATATCAATCTCATGGATTGCTCAAGCATTCCAATCCTCAATCATAACCAGGGTAATCTTCATCATGACATGACTCAAGCAAAAAGCAAATGGATTGTAATAACCATCGGAATGTCATCATATCCTTCTCATGAACTCTCACCAGCAACCCAAAAAAAAACATTCAATGATCATTAACGATTATCCAGGTTATCCAGCTTTTAAATCCTCACCATAACCATATAGCATATCCTTCTAAACTTGAATAGCTATAACTCATCATAATTAATCACTAATCATGTCATCATAAGCATAGCCGCCAAAAAAACACACACCGACGTGACTTTTCCCGGCTACCATCTGGTTTCACCGCTCCCTGTAGCTCTGAATCGCTCCCCCTTCAAAGGGATAGAACGGGATACCCCTGGCGACCCTCATCGCTCCCTGAGAATCAACAGCTAGGTAACTTCTCAATTTCTCAATTTGGCTGTGGGTCAGTTCACCCCGTACCCCTGGTTCCCCATCATTCACCATTGGTTTCCCTATAAAATGGTTGCCGGACTCCCAACCGGGCCTGCTGAGCTAAACCGTAGTTGGGATTCAAAGTCCGAACGAGCTCGTCCGCCTCATCCTGGCATCCCGGCATCGCCATCGCCATGACCACGTGGTGCATGGCTCAAGGGACCCCCAGTTATCGTCCAATAAAAGGCCACTTGGGTGTTTCTCAAAATAGGGGTACCCCTAAATCATCCATTACTAGTCATTTATAGAAATAAACCAACCATTTTTTGGGGTCCCCTATTTTAAGAAACCACCACTTATAGAATAGCAAACCAGCCATTGTAGTTGGCATATCCCCGACTATTAGTTACTATCCCCATATTAAAAACCATTGATGAGTACAAACTCAAAAGGCGATTTGGTCGTTTCTCAAGAAACAGGGAGCCCCCAAAAATGGTTGGTTTATTCTTAAACATGATTCATATTAGATGATTTGGGGGGTCCCCTGTTTTGAGAAACACCCATTTATAGAGTAGTAAACCAGTAAACCAACCAGTTTTTGGGAGGATGTACTTTTTCACTAGTTGGTGGGAAAATTGCCTCGTTGGAAAGAGTTGTTTGAAGCATCAATTATAGGGATATCCTCTGTGTAGATTTTCAAATCAATCAATCCAGTGAGCTTCACAATGCTTTACTGTGAGGATCTATGGGGATGATATTGCCCAACGATTTTTGTTTACGGAAAACCATGCTGTAAGGAAAGGATATGTTGCCCGGTGGATATATCGGCAGAATAACTTGTGGATAGATTGTACAAGGTGGGCCCCTGGCAGTTATAGTCGTTGGGTTGCAACCCCTATAACTTGTAGAAATCACCCTAGTGAAGGTACTTATAAACCAACCAACCAAAGTGGTTGGGGGCCAATTGTATTCATGGATATGGTGGTTTCTCAAAATAGGGGTGCCCCAGATATCATCCAGTTTATCAATCATTTATAGTAATAAACCAACCATAGCTGTGGGTACTCCCAGCCGCACCAAGTCGTTTTTGGGGCTCACCCCCATGCCACGCTCTGAGCCCCGTTCGTCGTGGTGCCTTGACGCTTCGGACAGCTTTTCTGACCGAGAAGGAGAGGTCCACCTGCGCAGGCGCGGCGGGTGGCCACCGGGTGGCCACCGGATGGCTGCAACTGGTGCTACGACTCCTTGGGATGACCAGATGTTGGTACAAGGGACCGGGCCCCCGTAGCCTTAGCTAACTTGGCTTATAAGTAGTGTAACTGCCAGTTATATTAGACATTACTATAGTTAAATGGCTGATTAATCCACTTGTGACCAGTGGGGCTCACCTTGTAACACCATGGTATGGGATATCCCATGCTACTGGGGATTTGCTCCAAGCATAGTATTATGGTATGGCTTATACCATGGATTTATCCCATATGATGTGCTTCGATTATTAGTGCCATAGTATTACATGAATACGAACATGATCGATGTAATGAAACAGGAGCTGTCGACAGTTTTTGCCTGCCCAAATGATGTGTTCTTGATGGCTAAGGCAACACAGTATCGACGACCCTGTCTTCCAAGTGCACTTCAAATAGTTTGGATTTTTTGGCGATGGCAGTGACTGTTGCGTTACTTTAGAGCAAAGCGTCTCGTTAAGGATGGTTATATTTTACCCTGTAGCATAGAGGTGGTTATATTTTTGTATCTAGAAACTACCTGCTCCCACCAACTATGCATGGATAAACCGTTGATATTGGCCACGGGTAAAAATGACTAGATGTGATCTTGGTGGATGCACACGGTTACCGTCAGCAAATGAGCAAACTTATTGTGCCTTTTTTGGCTGATCAAGATGTCATGTGTTCTGTAACGCTAATACGTATGTATATACATATGTATATGCAATCTAGTACACTCCTGGCAAGTGCTCGCCGGACCATATCCATTTACTGTGGGAAACGGACCTTTCAACCCCACCTGCCGAACTCAAGGAATTAGCTCCCAGAAGTGGAGTTTACTCCTGGTTCGTGTAGCACTTGATGGTTCATACACGAACTAAATGTGTATAATCAACCAATAAATACTACAGCAAGTTGATAATCACTACTAGAGAATTGCTGTGCAGTACTATACTATATATCACTGTACGTTGGTTCTTTAAAGGTTGTACAACACCCATTTCGTAGATTGTACTACGTATCTATCACACGGTGGTTTCTCGCAATAGGGGTAACCCCAGTTATCATCCGGTTTGTCAAGCTTTTGATGTAATAATAGACCAACCATCACTTTGAGGTACCCCCATCTTGAAAAACCAACACTGGTTGGTGGTTTCAACCCCTATGAACAATCTTAGTCAACCAACCATTTGTTAACCAAAAATACTAGGGAAAACAAAGAATGCCAATCAAACCATCAAACCAGAACATATATCTATCACATGCTTTTGAGAGGTTTTTAGCAGGACTCAACGGGTGCATGTTGGGATCCTCCGAGGCCCTCGGGGATGGCCTTTTGCTCATGTGACTTGGAGACCAGCTCGCGCGCCAACATCCACCTCAGAACTGCGGGGTGGCCGGTGAGGCTAGCATTAAACCAACCCATCACTTTGGGGTACCCCCATGTTGAAAAAGCACCAGTTGATTCAGGATGATAGTGGCTCAATGTATGCTGATTGCTAGTCGTCATGTCGGTGAATCATGTTTGATAACTCATGTCTTTCCGAAATCCAGCCTTATCATTGGTTCTAAAAACTGATTAGGGACCCCCATCTTGCCTTTAAGAGAAAAGGTGGGGGTCAAGCAGCACTGGAGAGGGCTGAAGAAGAATGAAGGTTTTGAGGCGGTGGTGGCCATCCCACAGCTGCAGGAGCAGCCCCCAATCATGTCCACTGCTTCACCGAACGAAGTTCTTGTCATTCATTGAGCAAGCATGGAAAGCACACTGGTGCTGGAAACCACCAGTTTAGTGTCACAGGTAGCTGCAGCTCTTCCAGCACGGGCAAGCAGGTCTTTCCTTTTTGCGCTACGCCCTTGGAGCGAAGATTGCCACAAAGCTCCATAAGATCGGCTCTTGGCATCCATTTTCCTTTACCTGGATATTCAATTTGGCAAGGCACAGTGAGCCATACGGACCTGGTAGCTCATGGGGATCAATTGGATTAACATATACCTTTGGTTCCCTGCCTATACCAACAACATACACCACCCGAGTTCATGTAGAAACACCGAGTTGATGCCTGGAGAACGTTTCACTGGGTCAAAACAATCACCCCAACAAGAGCAACAACCTCATTGGTGATGATTGATGTTCCATACGGTTCCAGTTGGTCGGTACTGGGGTAATAACGACGGTTGATATTGAACAGCACAATGCAATCCCAACAATCAACCCACCAACACACATGAACTCCCCCAAAAACGAACAAGGGCAACACACCAAGAGAGAACATGCACCACGTATCTCCAAAAGCAGAGCTCAATGGATAATTAATATTTTTGTATCCAGCCCCCCATAGCCACCTCCCCAGAACAGAATCTTAAAAAATATGAGTAAATGAATTTAACAAATAAACATGGATAAATCGAACAAAACCCTTCAACCTACCAGCAAACTATATCGTTGGTGCTTGAACCACCCCTATGTAAAATATACTTGTCAACCAACCATTTGTTGTTAATTACTATGGAAAATAAAGACTGTTTAACGCCAGCAAAGAAATATTTTATTCCCTGGTATTGTTGATTACCCCTTAGAGTCGACCATTGTTCAAACGAGACTCAAATTCCACAGAGTTAATTAACCACTATCAACCATAGTAAGCCATACAAATGTCACGGTTTCCCTGTAAAAACAAAGGTTTTTCCCTATGAAATCATGCGGGGTTCCCCTACAAAATCCCATGATTTCCATAGAAAATTCCATGATCTCCATCGAAAATCCCATGGTTTCCATAGAAAATCCCATGATTTCCAACGAAAATCCCATGGTTTCCATACAAAAACCACCAGGAAGACACCAAAGCTCCCTGAGTCCCCGTCCATTGTCGCATCACCACAAGCTCTACAGCCTGTGAGAAGAGCTCACAGGTGGCGCAAATATAAATTGACAGTCGAACATTTTGATATGGCGGCGGGTAAATATTAACCAGCAATAATCAATAGGGTATATCTATAGGGAACATATTAAATATAGCTCAATAGGGTATATCTATAACTCAAATGTTTAATAAATCATAGGGAACACAATCTGATTTGTTCATTTGAACCAGCATTTTGATCATTGGTAAATATCAATGATCATTGTAAATCAATAGGACATTTTGATATATTTGTGGCAGGTAAATATTGACCAGCAACAATCATTGGTAAATCATAGGGAACACCATCTGATTATATGTTCATTTGTTTATTGCTATCTATATGTATTGGGATTTACGTAAATATGTATTATAATATATTCATATGTATATGTAGGTATAGTCATGCAATTACAAATTATGTATACACACGTGAATATGACAAATGATAATATGTTGATAAATGCAAAAGTAAAGCAATATATAGATACAAATAATCATAAACATGTAAATTCATACATATGATAATACATGCAAATATCCCGATTAATAAGGATGTTGTGACGCTGCATTGATCTTATTTTGCATTGATCTTATTTCGATTGGGCCAGATGTGAAATCAAGCAACAACATCGATGGAAGAACATCCCTGCACACCACGTCCCGTTGGACATTGTCAGAACTGCCTGCCAACTGATTGTGAATAGCCAACTCTAGCGTACCATTGGCATGTTCATCACCATAGGCTTCCCGTGGTACACATTTGACGCACATGTTTTTGTTGGACGGTTACTGTGCTTCATTGTCTTCCTGATCACAGCTAGGTCAATCGTAAACAAAACCAAACTGAGGGTGCCTTGGTTGACCAATCCGGCCGGTCCTCCAAGGACGGGTCACAGAGCCAACCTCAACTGTATACAAACTGATTTGGTGACCAATGCATGCGTGAATGCGCAGCTTAGTTCTCTGGGATATAGCCTTGCTTCTTAGTTAAAGCCTACAAGGTAGCTGAACTAAGCCCGAACTAAGCATGGTGAATGTTACCAATTACTCTTAAAATCCCTATGAATGTGCTCGCCTCCACCTCTAACCATCCTGGAGTAGATATCCCCGATGTTCAAAATTCAAGCCACTTCCCTATTGGTGATGGTACATTAGCTATGCATACATAGCATCATTGACCACTATTATCAGGCACCATTAAGTAACCACTATTGCTAGATATTAGTCTTCTAAGTAACCATTATGAGTCTTCTTGTTAACAATTTCCAATTATTAACCGCTATTATTAACCATTATTTCTAGTTGCAAGCATTAAGTATTAAGATGGTTCTAAGTAATCACTATCATTTCTAAGCACCACATTAAGTAACTATTATTCAGTAACCACTATTATCAAGCACCATTATGGCAGTGGGTCAAAACCCCATACCCCTGGTTCCCCATCATTCCCCATTGTTTTCCTTATTATTACTGGTGATTATCCTCCATTATTGGTTGGTTAATATTGACCCATAGCCTTATGAGTCCACTCCAGGATGGTTCTAACTCTTCTTGCGGGCCTCTTTTTCCAAGGACTTCATGTCCTTCAGATGAGGCTCCAGAACTGCACGCGCCTTGGATGACTGCGCCCGTGATCGTTCGTGGCAAAGATTTGTTGGACTTGGCATGATGAACTTTCGGACCGTCTATAGTCTATAGCTTCAGTTACATCTGGTTGGTGGTTTAAACCCCTATTAAAAAATATGCTGGTCAACCGACCATGTGTTAATAATAGGGAAAGTAATAAAGTTCGAAACCACCAACCAGTTTATATATCCACCAACCAGTATATCTATTCATTTTATGGATTTGTTTGTTTGTTAAATTGTTTGGATATATATATATATATATATATATTTGATTTCATACCATTGAAAACACTCAAAAACAGAACCTGGCGCCGGAACCTGCTGGTCATAGCGGTACCCCCAGCCACACCGAGGAGAAAAGTAGCGGACGCATCGTGGGTACACGATAGCCAAGACATGGCCAGCATTTGACTCAAATCACCAAGATGGTGCTGATGATCGTCGGGCGAGTGATGGTACTGGTACTGATGATAATCTCACGACAACAATCGACAGAGAATCATGATCTATCATCGTAGACCTGGTTAGATGTTGATAATTGACGACCAAAATCCTTTGGTAAGCAATACCTCATGTGATGAAATATGGATGTTTTTCAAAAAAAGGGTACCCCGAAATCATCCTTTGTTAACCATTTATAGTAATAAAAACATTCCATAGATGACCAAACGAGTCGAAAGGTTGGGATGTTCACGTATCCTTTTGTTGGCTACATAGAGTTATGACCCAAAGCCATGTTGATTGCGGCGTCCAGTCATTTCTCGGGAAGAAATTCAGACCAACTTGCAACTGGATTCTGGTTGCCATTCATTTCAATTAATGAGGGAAACCATTCCAGGTACAAGGCTACTACATCCCGGATGATGGTTAAATGATGGCTAAATGATACTTAAATGATGGCTAAATGATGGCTAACTGACAACTAAAAACGGTTTACTGGAAATACATCTACTTCCCAACAAAGTTGTTTCAGGATGAATATTACGCTGTTTACATCCTGCCATGGTAGTGATTGAGCCAGTACACATTGTGTTCGTTTGCAGAGCCACCCTGCTTAGGTACATAATTTTGCACATAGTTTTTTCAGCAGCAACATCAATCATCAGTCAATGAACCATAATGAAGCTGTAACTGTAACCATTCTTGTTGTTGATGACCTCAATGATTGTCAATCCAGGATTGATTCAAAAACTCCGGGAGCAACATTTAAGGGCAATGTTTAAGACACAACAAGACATAACAAGACTATTTTCGCCATAGTAGCCAGAACAGTTGGTCACTGTCCAACTAACCAATCAATCATGCGATCAATCATAGTTGAGCTATAGCCATATTGGTTGATACTTGTGGCTATGGCTATTCTGTTATTATGGTGGTTATCTCGTCATAAGTGTATGTCAATGGGTCAAAACCCTGTACCCCTGGTTCCCCATCTTTCACCATTGATTTCTCTATCATTGTTGGTGATTATCCTCCATAAAATTGGTTGCTTGACTGCTTGACGCATAGCTGTTATACTGCACACCCTATAGTCAACCACTATGAATGGTTATAATCCCTATGAACCATCATAATCATTAAAAAAAGGATAACTATGAATGCTATATAATCCCATGAATGGTTATAATCCCTATTCATCACGGCTATAACCATAATCCATAATCCCTATAAACGTGACATAATCCCTATGGTTATAATCCCTATGAACGTGACACTATGAATGGTTATAATCCCTATACGGTGGTTTCTCAAAATGGGGGTACCCCCAAATCATCCTTTAATAGTCATTTATAGTAATGAAACCACCATTTTTGGGGTCCCCTATTTTAAGAAACCACCATATACCATTATAAACCATCATAATCCCTAGAAAATTGCTTGGTTAAATCCGTGACATGGGGCGCACCGCAGCTCAGCTAAGGAGCTTCATCTTCCGCAGAAACACGATCGAGCGCCTGCCGGCATCAACGCAGTGGGCGAGGATACTCCGAACAGGATGGTTTTGTGGTAATGATGTTACTGGCTGCCCCGGCTATTGACTATGGTCAATGATGGTTGATTGATGATGGTTGGTTCATGATGGTGGCTGATGGTTTATCAAGTTAATGATGTTTCAGAATGGTTGATAATGTTGGCATATTATGATGATTTAGACTGGTTCATAATGGTTTACGACGATGATGCTTGATTAATGATGGTTGATTGAGTGTTCGTCATGGTCAATACTTGTTTGATCCTTACTTGGATCCTGGATAGTACAATCCTTACCTAAATGACGACCAGAGTTGTATCACCTACTTGCAATCCGATGAAACGTCCCGCCCTATTGCCTGTGGGACTGTGGGATAGTTTCGAGATGTCCATGCATTGTTGTGCAAATCGAAAGGGTTCACAACCCTCAACCATGATAATGACAAAAGTTCAGCAGCAAAATCAGTGATTCATACGGCAAAACGGCATGTTCTCAAGAAAAGTGATCATCAAACACATCGTGCTACTAAAAACATAGCTGCTAGCCAGTATTAAGAGTCAAACAAACAAACTAACAAACAAACAAACAAACAAATGAACGAACGAACGAACGAAGGAACGAAGGAACAAAGGAACAAAAGAACGAAGGAACAAAGGAACGAAAAAACGAAGGAATGAACAAAGGAACGAAGAAACGAAGGAATGAACGAAGGAACAAAGGAACGAAGGAACGAAACGAAGGAACGAAGGAACGAACCAACCAAGAAACAAACGAACAAACAAACCAACCACAACAACAACAACACCAAGACATGTAAGTAACAACAGCAGCAACAATCACCGTATCAACCCACCAGACCCCGCTTCCCGCGCCTGGAGGAGTTCGGATCGGCCCTTGGCTGCCTGCTGCGCTGCGCTGCGGTTGTTTCAGCTGCGCCTCATCGTCAGTTTAGTAAGGTGGATATACGATTTAACTGACGATTCATAAACCGCCTTATCAAGGTAAGTGGTGGTTGATTAAGTAAGGTGGTTATCAATCAGCTTAAGTAGTAGAGTAGCAGTTGATTTCATAGGCTGGTTAAAAGGTTGATGGTTGATGATATAACTGCTTTTGAATTGCTGGCTATCAGCTACTGTTCGTGGTTGAATGCCAATTGTAACAACGGCTGAATATGGTGGTTAAAAGGTTAGTTTCTCGGAATAATCAGAACAGGGGACCCCAATCCCCAGAAGAAACAAAAGGGAGGACCCGCAATCATCCCCAAATGGTCTTTTCAAACGACAAATGGATGATTTCAAGGGTCGGTCCCGAATTTGAGACACAACCAAATAGCTACTGCATGATGCATTTGTTTGCAAAGGGGCTGCCTACGTCTCCCTAGGAGGAGGTCCCAATTAGGTCAGCAACTATGACATGATGAGCTACAAGCGTGGTAAGAAAACGGTTTAACTCACCATTACTTCTGAAAGGTATCAACTAGCTTCATGACCATGGGCTACCTTTAACTGACTACACACAACCACTAGGTTTAACTTATTGATTTTGCAACTACCATCACTCAAGCGTTCACCACTCACTAACCAACCATCAATATCAATCTTGACCAAGAATTATCAAGAATTGTTCTTGTAGCAATCACCACACATGAATTCTGACTCTGCACCAAATATCCTCATTACAAAGTACCTACGAATTATGAGCACCAACCATGATTCACCATTATCAAAAATAACCAATCACCGTCACCAAACCGTATTTTCCATCTGGGTAGTCATGATTGAATAGAATTTTCCGTTGCCGACAAATTACTCACGAGAATGGATTTGCGAAGTTTACAACTGTGAATCATTAGTCATCATGTACCTCATAATACCTTACCTAGCCGTGATTCACTAGAAGCTAGCATTCATGAGCCATCATGTATCATTATGAATAATGAGCCACAACCATCACCTAACCATAATTTTGCCCCATCATGTTTATCATCATTCATCAATGCTTGCCCCGAGCATGAACCAAGTAAAAGCCGTTTACTTTCCAGCCAATGAACCGCCATGATCATTATCCACTAATTAATCAGGTTCTCAACCTCCATTAGCCAGCTTGCTAATATCAATAAATCGTGAATCCAGGAGAAATGACGATCATCTAACCATCATGGTTGTTGGGCATGAGCCATTGAATGATTTCTCGATGAGCCATCAACCAGCTCCATATCAATACTATCATTTGATTACAACACTCCTGGTA
This sequence comes from Symbiodinium kawagutii, assembly GCA_009767595.1. Taxonomy (NCBI): domain Eukaryota; class Dinophyceae; order Suessiales; family Symbiodiniaceae; genus Symbiodinium; species Symbiodinium kawagutii. The sequence goes on along the minus strand of VSDK01007635.1, from coordinate 41,833 downwards.
GCTTCATAGATCTGTCATTATAAGTGTATAAGGATACCCCTGGCTCATTTTCCACCATTGTCAGCCATGTTTACTTAAACCAGGAAAAATATTTCCTATGGTGAAAGCAAACATGGCTAATATCATGTCATTACATATCAAATTAGTCATGTCATCACCATTAACCACTATTATTAACCACTCATTAACTACTCATGGCTCATACTTAGATGGTTAATATCAAATCATATCACTCACTAAATCTTTCATTAACCATTATCAACAATTATAATCCATTGCCAACCATTACTTAACTATTAGAAAACCCAATATGCCAGTTACACAGCATCCTTTCAGCTGCACACACAATGGAATCAAAAATTGATTGTGAATTCCAAGTCTTTCGAAGTGCCGTCATGCACAAGCTTTTGTCTGCAGGGACAAGGTTTTCGTTATGTCTGTCATGCCGCAGATGTGGCAAAATGTCATACATCATGGAAAGCACCGGAACTCAAAGGAGATCTCCTCCGTGGTGTCTCCGAGGTCCACATGGAAGCGCAGCATCGAGAGCACAACTTGAGCACTTGAGTGGTAGTCCTAAGCATCTTCCTCTGCACAGTGAGAGGAAATTACCTTTCCAAAGCAACCACATACATGTGACATTTCATTTGCCACTGATTTTCTCGCAGAAGGGTCACTTTTCCTCAGCTTCACCGAAAAAGGACTGACAACTCGATCGGGGTCGAACTTGGAAAAGTCTTTGTAGGAGCAATCTTTGATGGTAGCCTCATCACCATCGGAAACATATTTCTGGAGCTCTTTCAAGCAGCACTCTTGGCAAGCAATTTGCTCCAAGATGGGTTGTCTTCATGAATTGTCTTAAGATGCTTCACTAATTGTTAACCATTACATAATCCCCATTGTTAACCATATTCACTACTTATTAACATGGTTTACTAATTATTATCCATTATAATCATCATTATTAACCATCTTAACCATGTTGGTTCTCATTATGTTAGATATCATCATGTTACGAATTAACCATCTTAGTAATTTTCATTATGAACCATCTTAACCACTTATAAACAACCATCATGGATAATAAACCATCTTATTAACCATCCATATTTACTAATTATCATCCATCATCAACCATCTTAACCACTTATAAACCACTCATGTTGGTTATCACCATCGGTTCATCCCACCCCATGGCCCGTCCTGCGCCGCTGCGACCGCCAGGGCCGCTGCCGCCAGCAGCAACCGCATCGCTGGCGCCGCGGCCTGCTGCACGGTGGTTGAACGGGTCCAGAGGTCAGGGGGGTGGTTGATGAAGATTAGTTTGGTTGGAAGTTGGTAGATTAGCTGGTGAAGATTGGTTGATGAAGATTAGTTGGTGAAATGTTTCAGCAACCACCAGGTTGGTTGGTGAAAATTTAGTTGATGAAGACTGACTGATGAAGATTAGTTGGTGAAAATTGGGCCGGGAAGATTGGTTGATGAAGATTAGTTGATGAGGATTAGTTGGTGAAAATTTGGCTGGGAGTTGGTTGAAATAATCAGTTGGTTGATGAAAAATGAGTTTGGTTGGAAGTTGGTAGGTTAGCTGGTGAAGATTGGTTGGTGAAGATGGGTTGAAAACTGGTTGGGGGAGATTGGTTGAAGATTGGTTGGTTGCTTTCTTGTAAATGGATCATATAAAGGATGTTTTGGGGGGTTCCATATTTTCAGAAACCACCAGGTTTGTTGGTGAAGATTTGGTTGATGAAGACTGGTTGGTGAAGATTGGTTGGTGAAGACTGGTTGGTGAAGATTGGTTGGTGAAGATTGGTTGCTTCTCAAAATAGACGGGCCCAAAACGATTGGTCTATTACCTATAAATGGCCCACCTGAGAAAAAACCATCAACGATAATTGATTAACAGTTCTTCAAATGGCAGTGGGTCAAAACCCTGTACCCCTGCTTCCCCTATCATAACCATTGTTTTCATCATTATTCTTGGTTATTATTCACCATTATTGGTTGGTTCATATTGACCCATAGCCAAATGGCAGGTTTGTACAACCCCCCATACGTGACTCGGCCCAAAGGCCATGAAACTATCTTTCAGCAACCAGCAATGCTGCTGACATGCTCTTGTTGTTGGTTGTTATTGATTCTTACCCCCGAGCTGTGCAGTAACCATCAGTCGTTCCCATCATCAACCAAAAGCAAGCAGGAAACTATGATCCATCATGGGATTTTAGCAAAACATTAACATCACCATCAGCATTAAGAACAGTTTGTTTATCAACCAAAACGACAAGTATCAACCAGTCAAACCAACTATGGAATACCCAACAACACTATTAACGATAAATGTCAACCAGGAAATACCCTACAATATCATCAAGCATGACTATCGAGTAGGAAATAACAACCAATAAAATCAACTATTCCTACCAATTGTTTGCTTCAAACATGGAATACACATCATTAACATCAACAATTTCTACGGCTCATGAATTTCAACCGTCTATTAATATCATTCGGTCCATGAATACAAACCATGAACACGGATAACACATGTATACCAACCAATGATGTGTATACAACAACCAAGTGCTACATATCAATACATGCTACCAACCAATAATGTATCATCAACATAGCAACTGGCTGCTGCTTTTTGAACTTTTGCCCTGCCCTTGGAAACCGAGACACCTTGAGGCGACCACCCGCGCCCAGCGATACAAAGCACTTGAGTCAAAACGGCCATGCCGATGATGTCCAAGTGCCGTGGGGGTTCTGTGACAAATAGCACCCTGAAAAGGGTTTGTTAATGTTGGTTCTTGATGATTCATGATGGTTCATGATGATGATCGAGTGACGCTGTGTGATTCATGGTGGTTATGATGGCGTTTGATGATTTATTATGGTGTGTGATGATCTAAACTGATTTCTGATGGTGTATGATGATTTAAGATGATATTCAAAAATGTTTATGATTATTAATGTTTTATGATGGTCTATCACGCTTTACAATTGGCTGTGGTAGCTTAAGATGAATTGTGATGATTCATGGTTCTTGATGGGTTATGATGGTAACCCCCATGATGATTGATAATGGTTTTTGATTGTTATGATAACCAACCCTAGCAAAAAATAGATGTTTGGGTGTGCCTCCTATTTGTGGAAGGATGGTCAACAGGTTATCATGGCTGCCCTGGTGCTTGCAACGGGTACGTCAACACTAACGTGGACCAATGCCGACTGGTCATGGGTCTTATGAACCACTGGCAAATTGATGGGACAAAATTACATGAAAGAGCCACTATTGGTTTGCAACATGGTGGAAATGGGGTACCCCCGAATCATCAAATTTAAGCACTATTAGAAATAAACTGCGATGGTTTGGGTTCCTAATTTTATGTTTGTATGTATGTATGTATGTATGTATGTATGTATGTATGTATGTATGTATGTATGTATGTATGTATGTATGCATGTATCTAAAGATATACATTTGTCTACCATCCACGATGAGTGCCCCATGATCTTTGATTAACTCTACACTAAGGTGGAATACCCATATCAAACTCGCTTGATTGTTTCTTCTTCTTCGGCTCAGAGCGCCATCGACCTTTGGCCGACATGGCAAAGCGTGTGCTGGGCATGGCCCAGGCACAGCGAACTGGGGCACCAGTAGATTCACGAATGGTTGAACATCATAAACAAATGGTTTATTTGATCGTAAACCATGGTCAGGGATGGTCGTAACTAGTAGTTCACTGCTAAAAAATAGTTAATAGTGAAACATAACTATTGAAAGAAGAAAAAACAATGAGAAAATAAATACCCGTTGCTAAACTAAGAGGCCATGGAGAATCACCATATTTACTAGCGAAACCCTGAGAAAACAGCTGTAAATGATGATTATTCACAGAAGTGGCTAAAAACTGTTGATTACTGGTTTCATTAGGCAAATATGAGCAATTATATGAATATCAGGGAATGTCCAGAAGTGTGGTGAATTCCCAACAATAGCGTCAAGCCATGTACAAATGGAGGACATCATTCCTGGCGTTTTGCCGCACACCGGGCCCCAGTCGCGGAAGTGGAGGAGCTCTCGCTGTGAGAAAGCTCCTGCCACTCGGTGAAGGCTCATGGGACCTGGGAATGCCTGGGCTTAAACCAACTTGGGCAAATGGCAAGGGATGAGTGGCTGGATATCAACCTATGAGTTGGTTGGATGCCAAGAATGCAATGATGATTAGGAGTCTTAATCAATGGCAGTTTATAGATAGGGAGATGACACTCAAGATCACCTCGAGACGCTGTGTCCTCCAGAACGGTTTTCAGGGGTTCATTGGTTTTTTTGTCCTCTGAGGGGACCCAGTGTGTCCAAAAACACGGGCAAGTGCACTTAGGAACTGTTAAGTAACCATGGTTACAGGAGTTGTAAGCTGCTCTATAGGGTTTATCATCATGGTTACACATAAATATGTACATATACATATCCCACTCAAATCCGATTTGTATCTTTAGTTCAACCTCATCATTTTTGACGGCTGGTCTGATGAGAAAGCGCACTTTTGCATAGACCTTTTTTTTGAATCACCAAGTGGCAGGAGTTCTCTCACAGCACGGATTCCTCCTAAGAGGAACTCCAAAAACAACTGCAGCTGTGCGGCACGTCTCCAAAAGCTTGACAATCCGAGTGGGAATCATTATTTGGCTGGTTGTTGCCACATATCAAGGCTGACAACTAGCGGTTAACAAGCTGGTTAATGCTTGATACAAGGGAACAATAACCAACAAGAATAGCTGATTGGTTGTTGAACCACCCAGGTGAAACATATTGGTCAACCAACAAATCATTTGTTAAGTTAATACAGTTGAAAACATAAACATGTCCAAAACCACCGGCCAGTTATCTTGGCTGTCCTAAACCCCCTGTCAATGACTTCATGATGGTCCTCTGACACGTTACGCCCACTTTCCATTATGTCACATATAGGTACCCCAAGCACTCCCAGTAGTAGCTCATCCATGATGATAGTTTGTTGGTTGTACTGCACTCGGGACACATTCATCCTGAAGCTGTTCTAAAACATATAAAAACATACCAACAACAACCATGTTCAACCATCATTCACCATTTATCATTACCACCAGGGTTCACAATCATGCAAGTTAATTAATCATCCTCTTATTAGTCGAAGTGATAAATTTTTGGAGTGCAGGATGGCGGCTGCAAGGCGGCTCTCACTGGGCGCTGCTTGTGACCATCTTCGTCCTCGAAACGAGAGCCATGAAACCCTGGAACGTTGCCGAGGTTGAACGAAGATGGCGACCAAAGAAGCAATCCAACGCAGTAGTTCTCTACGAAAATATGTGGTAATTAGTTCATTTTCCTGCAGAATTAGTAGGATTCCATGATTAGTCCATAAGTTAGTCATCCATCGCAGTGATCCAGTTTGCTAATTCATGGAATGTTCGGGTCCATAAATGCTGTACTGGGGCACCACCATCTATGGACAAACCCATCTAAACATTATGAGAAGAAATCCAAGTGGATCCGTTCATCCACTAATCCATGGAATACCATAATCATATTTGCAATTGTATCCGTTTAAGAAAAACTAATCTGATGAAAATATATGAGTATATGATTATGATTAGCGGATGAAGGATTCCAATGAAAATGATTTGCAACTGCATCCATTTGAACAAAAACTGCTGTAGCGGTAATTCAGGCGGTGTCCTCCAACCTTGACAGGACAATCCATCCCTGTTGCGATGCACTGAGATGCAATGACAAGTATTGAATCGTATTCTCCATAAGGAAAGTCTGGTTTCGATGCTTTCGTTTGGTTGTGCATCATGAGCACAAACATTCCCAACAAACATCAACGTATGTATCATTTTATCACATGTAAACAATTAACCATCCTCCAGGCTTCTCTTCCAAAATGTCAATCATTACCAACCATTGTTCAAAATAGCTATACAAATCCAAGTGAGGTATACAATTTTTAACCACTATCAACCATTCGTAACCAGGATTGAACACTATTAACCATTATCAACCATCACTAAGCACTTTAAACCACTACGCAATACTTGCCATAGTCAACCACTGAACGTCACTAACCATCATCAAGTGACCATTTACTTAACCATTGAATCACCAACCATCCATTTAACCATCCACTGCTAAGCACTATTAACCACTATATACTAAGAACTGTCGACCACTACAAATCACGATTGACCACTAGTATCAACCGCAATTAGTCAACTACCAGTCCTAAGACTTACTCAACTAATTTATAATTCACAACCTTACTTTACTTCACCATTCATAGCTACCATGGTGCTTACTCACCACTTCATTAGCCACTATATGAACCACTCTCAGCAATTATTCACCACATTAAAGTTCATTAATAGCCATCAAAAACTATGAGAGTGAATTAAAGTGGTCTCCCTGCACTTAGTTCATTAACCACTACTATTCACTCACCATTATTCACCACTCAGCCATTGATAGTCATTCAAAACTATGAGCTATCGTCACCTCGTTCAGTGATCTCCCTGCACTACGTCAAAGCTGAGATCAACGCTTTAACTTTCGCACCAACTCCTGCAGCGAAGGACCGGGAGGGGTTCAGAAGTGGTTGAGTGGTGAATTCAATTATGACAAGTGGTTGATGACTAGTGGTTGAATAGTATTCTAGTTGATGAACCAGTGGTTGATGACAAGGGTATTCACTTCTACTAACTAGTCATGGGTGGTGAATCGTAGTGGTTGATGACTAGTCAGCAACCACTTCTGAACTTGATTCACAGTAGTGGTTCAAAGTTGGTGAATAATGGTAGTGGTAAAGTGGTTGATGACTACTTAATAATGGTAGTCAAGAAATTTTACTACATAGTTAAGTAAGCTTGTTGATTACTCTTGAATGAGTGAAGGGATAGTAATGGTAGTGAACTAATGGTGGTGAATAGTAATGGTTGATAATGATGAGTAGTGGTTAACAGTGATTAGTAATGGATGGTTAATTTTATGCTTGTTTACTTTTGCAAATGATTACTTAATGATGATTGGTGATGTAAACTGATTAGTGATGGTCAACGGTGCTTAGCAGTGGTTAATAGTGCTTGGTAGTGGTTGGTTGATAGGACTAGTGCTGGTTGATAGTGTAAAAGGCGGTGAATTGATGGCTAATAATGACTGATTAATCAATGTTGGTGCTACTGGTTCAGAGAATGGTTGATACTGGTTCGGTGGTGGATGATGATTGAGTGGGGTTCGCAATCATTGACAATGCTTCTTGATAGCTATTGATGGTTGACAATGGCTAGTCCTGATTGATACGAATCGATGATTGCTAACAATATATTTTCTACGTTTGGTTCATAACTAGGTTTGACATTAAACAACACCATTAATGATCCTTGCTAGCAATGGTTATATCATCACGGATGATCATTAATCAACTGTTATGATCATTAATCAATTAGTAGGTTTCACTGTTAAACCATCCGCTATTGCATAACATGCTTATTAATGATGTTGATTAGCAACTGGTTAAACTTTAACATGGTTATTAAGTAGGTTTAACAGTTTATTAGTGATGATCATTAATCAATTAGTAGGTCAATCAATCATCATTAATCAATTAGTAGGTTAATCAATTAACAGTTTATTAGTCAACCAACCAATTGTTAATAACTACTATATAGGGAAAATAAAAAATGCTTGAAACCACCAACCAGTAATGACGTTGATGACGGTTGATCCGAAACGGAGGACGTCCTCCACCTCGCTGGCTGCACTCTTGGCGGCTTCGCATTGCCGTTCCAGCTCCGCGAGACCTGGCGTTTCACCGGCGAGTCGTCGCGGGCGGACACAACGATGGACGGCTAGTGCTGTGCTGGTTAATAAGAGGTGATGCATGGCTAATTAGTGGTGAATATTGGTTTTAATAGTTCATAATGGTTAGCTAATATATGTTAAAACTAGTTTTAATAGTTCATAATGGTTAAGAAATGGTCATCAATGGTTAGGAATTGATGGCTATAGCTATAGATGGTTCAGAATGCTTAATGGTTAACGAATAATGGTACATAACGGAGTTTGGAGCGGACACCAATGGTTCATAAGTGGTCAGCGATGCTTGATTTCATGTGCTAATTGATGTTTATGCATGGTTAGTTCTGGTTAATAAGAGGTGATTAATGGTTGATTGTGGTTAATAATAGTACATACATGCTTGTAAGAATGACTTGAGTGATTGTGAATGGTTCATCAGTGGTAAATCATGGTTCGTTCTGGTCCAGGTCAATCATAGGTGATTAATGGTTAATAATTGGCCATTAGTGCTTGATTTTATGCACTAATTGATGCCTATAAGTGCTTAATAAGTGGTAAATATATGATTTTCTGTGGTTAGTTCTGGTCCTGCTTGATGATAGTCATAATGCGGTAATCGATCGGTGGTGAGCTAGGAAAAGTTGTGATAAATTAATGGTTCATTAGTGGTCACTGGAGCCTAATAAATGGTCATCAATCGTTAGTCCTATGGAGTTATTGATTCATTGATGGTCGTTATTGGTTTATCAGTTGTTAATATGATTACTCATTATTAGTTCTGATCCTGTTGACAATAGGTGATTAACGGTTAATTAGTGATTAATAATAGGCTCAATGATTGAAATGGTTGTAAGAATGACTATGATGAAGCTTAATGATCAAGTAGTAGTGGCTATTAATGCTACATTAACCATTATCTACCACATACGAATGGGTTAACTGCGTTTTCCCAGTTTGTTGACAATGCTTTGTGTTTCTTCGATGTTTCTTCTCCAACCAGCATGCAAATTAAGTCTTGGAAACAACAAAAGCAAAGGAGTCGAACCAAAAATCCACCAGCATGACAAATTTTCCCACCATTTGGGTGTTTCTCAAAATATGGCTACCCCTAAATCAACCTTTATGCCTTGAGAAACCTAACCATTTCTGGGATCGAGGTGAATCTCGTGCATCATTCGCCAAGGGTGGCATGGCTGAGCTGAGCTCCCCCTACGCATGTGTGCAGCCTCCTCGAAGCCACGCCTCGGAAAGAAGCGACTTGACAGGTATTCAACTGGGAACTGGGCAACAAAGAGTGGGGGACAATACTGAGCAGAAATAAGCAATGATGGGTTCACTATAGCTGGTTAATGGGTTCACGGTTCACTATAGCGGACCAAAAGGGATTAATGATGGCTAATTCATGGTTGGTAATAAAAAAATATTGGTTAATAGTGAATAACAAGCGGCTAACCACCCAACCATTGGTGCACTGTAGCTGGTTCATGGGTAATTTAATAGTAAGTGGATAAAAACCCACGAGTCGTCGGGGATATACCATCTATATGATCCATGTATGGCGGTTTACAAATGGGGATGGGTCAATACTTACCAAGGGTAACTAACAAGGCAAATAACGATCAATGACCATATGGTTTCTCAAACCAGTTTGGGGATTCGAAAGTTATCGTTAGTTTACTGCAAAAAATGATTATGGATGGATAATTCGGGGGGGTCCCCTATTTTGTGAAATACTCACCCGGGCATGGGTCAATCCTAACCAATGCAATTGACTTCTCCACGCTCACACTGGGTTCGGCCATGGCGCACGTGACACTGCAAGGGATGGGGCGATACTAAGCAACGGTAAGTAAGTATAAGTAACTAATGTTTAATGTAGCTGGCTAATTGTTGGCAAGAGGCAACCATAACCAACAATAAAAGGTAATGTCGGAACTGTTATAGTAGTAGGGAATGCCCATCCCAAAAAGAGGTAGAAGGTCATTTCTACGATGTTTTCACACCGGTGCGTACCCCGAACTGACCCCGGCCCAACATTGGATGTAACAGCGATAGCCAGCAATCAGCAACAACAAGAGGTATGATGACCTTAACACATGTTGGATGATAACATATTTTGAGGTTGATATTGACATACATGGTTGATTTACTGCGGACATATAGCAATACATTCTCTACATGTGATTAACAATGTTTAATTGGTGGTAACTCATGCTCCAGAAGGGTTTTTGGATGTACCAACCATGATACCAATCTTGATTTACCAACAATGATACAAATTATGGGTACAGTTCAAAAACACCACCCATGCCAAACGCAGTGGTAGCACTTGATGGTACTCCCTACTGGCTACCGGTTCTTTGTGTGTTTTCTTAGCAAACACATGACGGTTGCTACTTGCGGCCTTATCCTAGCGAAAACCTAGCACTGGTTTGAAAGACTTGGATGTTCTCAAGCACTGCCGATTGGATTGTCTGTCTTTCCGTTGCTACGCTGTTTGGTAAAATAGTTAGGTAAGAATAAGAACCCTCATTGCTGCGTATGGCATGGATTCAATATGACTCACATCATCAAATGTCCAATCATCCATCATGAATGGTGCTTAAAGAATCAGTTACCAAAACGGATGATCTGATGGCAGTGAGAGGCTAACTTGCAGCTCTGTTGAACCTATGTTGGGTACCTGTTGGGGCCCGGCAAATCTGGACAACATGGTCTCAATCAAAGGAAATAATATTTAATTATCAAAAATAGCTGGAATACAATGGTCAATGATGGCACACCAGAAGTACAAGGTTTTGTAAATGTTGATAAAGGGCGAAGAGGTTGATGAGGTTTAATGAAATCAAAGAAAAAACATTGTTAGAATCACGGGATACTCTTTCATGATGGTTGAAACCCTTGATCTGACTACCTGTTGAAAACGATGTGATGAATAGTTTCCGTGATTGTAACGATCGGCTAAAATTGATCTGAAATGTTTTCCCCTCCCCTTCCAGTCTCTCCAAACAAACTGGGCCCCACCGCGCGGCCAAAAGTATTGGGCGCTAACCCCGCATGCCTGCATCTCAGCAGCCGCTGTAGCCCCCTCGTCGTCGTCCTCAAGTAATGCAGCTAGAAAAAAGAAAGCGCTGGCAAGGGAAGGCTCACATCGCGCGTTGTCATGCGAAAACTGAAGCGCGGATTGCGCGTGTAGGTCAGCATGCAGGAATCACTCAAAATGGCGTCTGCGCCTGACTATGAAGCAAGATTTAATTGAAATCACAGACGCTGTAATCTACTGACAAAAGATTGACCGCTTCACGGACTCCGGGCGCTGTAAGGTGACAACCATCGACGTGAAACCTTCAGTGGCAAGTTTGGGCTTTAGGCTCGACAAAAACATACCCAAGTCTATACTTACGAAGGGTTAAATTCACTTGCTGTTCATGTTCAACAAGTGTCTGAAAAGTCTGAGGTGTGGCACGGTGACTCCTGCGTGCGGGCTGCGTCAAAAAGAGCGGCCACTGCCTAGCAAAATGGCATTCAAGTTCAGATGTAGCAAAGACAATCGGACATGAAAAAGATTAAGTTTTTTCCATTTGCTCACAATGTTGCGGTGTGGAAAAAATCTCAAACCAGCCTCCACACGCACAAAGTTGCTGGCGAGGACGTTTTCAAAGGAGGTCATCTTGTCCTACCAAATGCAAAACCCCCTCTGTACGAAGCCTGTGCATCATGCGCTTCCATTCTTTACGTCACAAAACCGAGTACGTAGCCTCATTTGCAAGAATGCCTTCTACGGAATGGAACTACGTTCACCAACATGACCAATTTTGGCTCTAAGAAATGGGATCTGGGACCTCTAAGAAATGGATTTCCTACCCCTCCCTATCAAATTGACATCTGAAGCACCCTGAAGCCCATGTACGACCATTACATCAAGACCAAAAATGGCAAATGCAAACGTTAGGCTGTACCATTTTAGAGCGAGAGCGTTGTGTCAGATCCATGTCCTACAGGGTGCTCATCATATAGATTTCGCAGAAAAATTCTCCATGGAATGCAGCGTCAAAAGTGTGATGTTGCAACATTGGAATAAGAAATGCAAAATGAAATGGAAGCACATTGCCATCGCACGCCAGGTCACAAAATATTTTCTATGTAATGGAGTTGCGTAACGTGCCCACTTAAGCGCTACAGCGAACGAAGATTTTACAGACTATATGACATATTCCCCGCTCCCACTCCTCCCATTCCTCCTCCTCCTCCCATGCCTTTTCGGCACCCTCTGGCAGCCACCCGGCTGCCTTACTCTTCAGCGCCTTAGCGCGCCGCTCCCTCCTCCTAGTATCCTCCCAGTCCTCCACGGGCCCTCTCTGGGCCTTCTTCTTCGTCGTCTCCTTCTCCTGCTCCTTCTTTTCTGTCTTCTTCTTCTTCTCCTTCTTTTCTGTCTTCTTCTTCTTCTTCTCCTTCTTCTTCTTTTTCTTCTTCTCTTGCTGCAAGCCGCGCGCAAGGTGTTCCATGTGCCATCGCGCGCCTTGGAGCTCCCGCTCCTCCATAGCGATTCTATAGGGGATATTCCAAGGGGTATTCCCCCAGTATCGTTTGTTCAAGAAATCATCACCTGTCGCTGTTGGTCCTTAGGACAAGAGAAGCGGCGTGCCGAGATACAGCCCAACGGGGTTGAGCGCGAGAATGGCTGCGAAATGTGGAAATGGTTTCCCGAACAGCAGAGACACCATTTGGTTGGTACAGTGGTTAATGTTGCTTTATGTTTCATGGTTCCCCCATGGGCAATCCGTCGGTACAGTAATTTGCTTGGAATCGGAGATGCTTAACAGCAGAACAATGCCCACATCACAATATCTAGTGAGCTAAGCCAGCAATGGACCCTGATAGGCGGTAATCCACTTGTCGAGGCTTGCCAAATTAATCTACCAAAGCGCAATGGTTGGTGAGTAATCAACCAACAAACGCCTTTAAGATCCTTTAAGATCAAGATGTATGATGTGTAACAATTCTTAGCTGGTTATTATCTGTTGTTATTCATTATCAACCATCATGTGCCATCATTGACCAGCATTGACCCTACTTAGTCAAATAAAAACTGCTTACCAGCAAAACATGTAGCATGTAAGCATCTTTCGTCCTTGACCAGTATCCAAGCACTACCCACCGACATCGACCGTTTACCAACCCTATCATCAAGTAGTATCAGCCATTTATGTCACATTCTAATTCTATTCATCATTGTCAACTAGTACTGCCATGTACGATACACCATCATGAACTGATGAAACTTGAACATTTACCATCCGTATCTACTATTAACCATCATTGACCATCATCAGTTCAACCATCATTCAGCATCAACCACTAGTGATTCATGTTGACGGATAGCAACCACAACAACTACGAACCGCCATCATTCACCAATCAATAACCATTTGCAGCTTAGCAGCCACCATTGACAACTACTCATCACCACCATTTCACCAATTACTGACCACTACCTTCTACTAACCACTGCTGGTTGATATTGACAAATCTATGGTTCATTTAATGTGAACATATGGCAATACATTATTCACATGTGATTAACAATGTTTGGTGGTAAGTAATGCTCAAGAAGGATTTTGGAAGGTAACCAACCGTGATACCAATCTTTATTTACCTACCAACCATGATACAAATTATGGGTACAGTTCAAAAACACCACCCATGCCAAACGCAGTGGTAGCACTTCATGGTACTCCCTACTGGCTACCGTTTCTTTGCTTTCTGAGCAAACACATGACGGTTGCGACTTGCGGCCTTATCCCAGTGAAAACCTAGCACTGGTTTGAAAGACTTGGATGTTCTCAAGCCCTGCTGATTGGATTGCCCGCCTTTCCCCCATTGCTGCGTATGGCATGGATTCAATATGATTCAAATCATCAAGTGTCCAATCATCCAGCATGAATGGTGCTTAAAGAATCGCTTCCCAAAACACATGATCTGATGGCCTAAACAGACGCTAACTCGCAGCTAAGTTGAACCTATGTTGGGCACCTGTTAAGGCTGGGCAAATCTGGGCAACATGGTCTCAATCATGGGAGATAAAAAGATAATCATCAAAAATAGCTGGAATACAATAATGGTCAATGATGGTACACCAGAGGTACAAGCTCTTGTATATGTTGATAACGGGCGAAGAGGCTGATGAGGTTTAGTGAAATCATAGAAAATCAACATTGATAGATTGACAGGATACTCTTTCATGATGGTTGAAACCCTTGATCTCAGTACCTGTTGAAAACGATGTGATGAGTAGTTTCCGCGAGATGGTTTCCCGAAAACCGGAGACACATTTTTTGGTACAGTGGTTAATGTTGCTTTATGTTTCATGGTTCCGCCATGGGCAATCCGTTGGTACAGTAATGTGCTTGGAATCTGGAGATGCTTAACAGCAGAACAATGCCCACATCACAATATCTAGTGAGTTAAGCCAGCGATGGAACTTCATAGGTACTCCACTCGTCGAGGCTTGCCAAATTAATCTACCAAAGTGCAATGGTTGGTGATTCTATCTACAACAAACGCCTTTAAAATCCTTTAAGACCATGATTGATGATTTGTAACAATTCTTAGTTGGTTTTGATGCGTTCTTAATCACTATAAACCATCATCTGCCATCATTGACCCTCCCAAATAGAAACTGCTTGCCAGCAAAACATGTAGCATGTAATAATCTTTCATCATTGACCAATATCCGCGCAGTACCGACCAACATCGACCATTTACCAACCCTATCATCAAGTACGATCAGCCATTTATTTCACATTCCAATTCTATTCATCATTGTCAGCTGGCTGTGGGTCAAAACCCCGTACCCCTGAATCCCCCCTATTAACCATTGTTTTCCCTATTATTGTTGGTGGAAATTTCCCATTAGTTGGTTGGTTAATATTGACCCATAGCTAGCTAGTACTGCCATGTACGATACACCATCATGAACTCATGAACTTTGAACATTTACCATCCGTATCTGCTATTAAAAATCATTGACCATGATAATTTCAACATCATTCACTATGAACCATCATTCACCATCAACCACTAGTGATTCATGTTGATGGATAGCAACCACAACAACTATGAACCGCCATCATTCACCAATCATTGACCATTTGCAGCTTAGCAGCCACCATTGACAACTACTCATCTCCACCATTTCACCTATTGCTGACCATTACCTGCTTCTGCTACTTGATGGATCATCCCACGTGGTGGTTTGCACACTTAGTACACCAAGTGCTTGGTCATAACCATGGTGAGTCACCAGTTGAGAAGAGGGACCATTCTCCAATTAAGAACTCACTACTAAGTATCCTATCACATGGTGGTTTCTCAAAATAGGTGACCCCCCAAATCATTTTTTGTATATTTTGAAAACAGTAAACCGACAATTTCTAGGGTACCCCCATTTTAAGAAACCACCACATGGTTAATTTATCATGAACGAACTTGAATATGAACCCTTACAAACTATTCATTAGCACCTATGAATCTCTGCAAATTCCCCATTGTTGATGCTTATTAACTACTAACTACTACTAACCACCAACACTCACCACTACTAACCCTGAGTCACCACCATCCTTCACTCGCAATCACCCTTCGTTGCGAGTCACATTTGCGTCTCCAGCTGCTCACCCACCCTTTCAGGCTCTGCTTCCTGGGGATTGCAGGGCAGCGCACGTGGCTTGTGGTCGTTGTCGATGGTACAAAACCCCTGTGGGCCGCATGGTCTTTTCTAAGAATAGGGGACCCCATAATATGATTGGCATGTTTCTGTGAGTGATTGATATGAGATGATTTGGGGTTACTTCTATTTTGAGAAACACCCACATGGCTATGGTGGGACATGGTGAATGATGATGGTTATATTCTTTGGCAGTCCTGTACCTGGAAGCTACAAATCTCTGTTGCTTGATAGGTAAACCACTATGAGTGGATATAAATGGTGGATTGTTCACTTCCAGGTCTGTTTACTCGAGTGTAGTAGTATATCTATAGTGCTTAAGAATCTTACTGGCTGAAACAAAGTCTAAGAATGACGTATACTGGTTGTTTGAGAGTGGCAAAACAGGATGGTTCATGATAGTAAGCCATGACTAGTGATGGTTGATATAAGGGTGTCACTGGTGAATAGTGGTGAAGACGCCTATAGTGGTGCTTTTGTGTGGTAACAAGAGTGGCGAAGACTCTTATGAAGGAACAACTGTTGAAGTTTACCCGTGGTACCACATACTAAATTCATGGTGGTGAAGGCACTTATTAAGTCCATACGGGCTGAACAATCTGGTAACAACAGTTGACGTGGCCGAATCAATGTTTAGGTCTTGGCGGTGATTACCTGGGCAATACTAGTCAAACAGGGATCAAAGAGCCAAGGTTCATAAACAAGTGGTGGTTTCGACCTAGCCACGGGGGACCCCCCCAAGTTATGGCTGGTTTGTTACTACAAATGGTTGATCTAAATTTGGAGGTACCCCAACTTGGAATGATTTGGGGGTACCCCAAAAAAGTACTAGAGGATGATTCCCCTATCTTGAGAAACACCCAATTGATTGTCAATAAATACGGGTGAAGCAGGCTGAATCGTGGTTGACAAAAAGAAACACCATAAAGAACAATCAAATGGCTAACAACTGCCAACAATGGTTTGACGGTTGACGTGTTTTTATCGATTCAGAAACCATGCAGTAATTAACATTGACACAAGTAGAGCAGTATCGGTGGTAACCATGATGCACATGAAACAGTTCTTTCTTGTTTTGTTTTGACTAATATTTTTGTTCTTAGTTACTACTACAGTTGTTGTTGATGATGAACAGTCCAAGCAGGCAAATTAATGGCTAACAAAGCAAAAAAAATCACATGTGTAGCGCTGATGACAAATAATTTCTTCGATGTATTCATAGCAGGTTCCCACCTTGAGAAAACATGGTAAACATTGGAATGGCTAATACGAGTTGTGGCTGTTAAGCAAGTTGGAATGGCTATTCAAGAAAATTGGTTGTGAACCAAGAGCATCTATGATGGTTTAGACACTGGTTCATCGTCAGAATCATGATTGTCAGAGCTGATGATCGACCTCGGTCCAATGATATCAGGTTCGGGCGCGGATAGATGCCATTCCGGCCATGCACCCCAGTTCTGTGCATTCTTTGGAATGGCTAAGGGTCAGCATCAACTGTGTGGTAGTGCAACACAATGAACAATGGCGTGCTGCTGGAACGGAAAAATCGTCTGCAGCCCTGCCTGCGGCCACATGTCCAGCTTTGGTCCGGAAAACGTGTACTCCACGCTCTGAGACTGCTCAAACTTGGGGCTCACGTTGCAATTTGGCTCTTCTGCTGCGTGTCGAGGTAAGGGCACAGCCTTGGGGACCCTGGTGCTCAGCCCACGGTTTGTTGAAAGTTTGTCCCAGAAATCTGAGCTGCCCACCAAATGGTTTCATGCAGCGCACTTGGTGACGCCTTTAGCTCTCGGGAAAGGACTTCGGAGAAGGACATCTTGTGAGCCATGGAGCTCGATGCATGAAAACTCCTTTTAGCTCCTTTGGTTACTTTTAGCTCTTGGAGCTCGATGCCACATGCAACGCAATGATCTGAAGCATGGAAGTCTGGCGAGACAACTCTTGTCCCAACAACCTCGCTGCCACTGCCCATTGACCAGTGTATCAGCCAATCATGAAATACTAATCGAGTCGGGACAAAGATTTCACCTAATGTCATGCTCTTGAGCACGCTGGAAGATGACCCTGCGTCAAATCTGGGGCTTCAAATCTCGGTGCAAAAAGCTGAAGATGTGAATGTGTGCGAGCCCACCCAAAATGTTGCATTTTCCCGGAAGCTGCCCGTAATACCCTTGCCAGTGCTGAATGACCTCGATCTCGCATGATTAATGGTCACTCATTGCCAGTAAGTCATCAACTATTATTCAACATTGTTAGCCATTAAAAAACAAACATCAAGCAACATGCCCATGCAGCAACATCAAATAGCCAACCTTACCAACATTTATCTTGCCCCAGTTCTTGTTGGGTAATCCTGTGTCGCTTCTCATCATTTATATATATATATATATATGTACATGTAAATATATATATATATAAATATATATATATATATATATAAAATCAGCAATATGGTTATGAATAGGGTTTCCATCATCATTGCCAATAACCATCTTATTGTAGGTGGAAAGGCTGGATAGGCTGGATGAGTCACCATCAATTCCAATGTGAACCATTCTTAGCTATGGTGCGATGTTATGAACCATCAAGCAACATAAATCATAGCTCATCAACAAAGGATATAGAGGTAATGAATTGCTGGTTGGTGGTTTCAACCCCTACGAACCATATTTGTCAAACAACCATTTGTCAATACATTTGGGAAATACACATATTGATACCATTAAAAGCCACCAGCCAAATTGATTAATCATGGCATCTGCAAGCTCATCAAGGCATGAACCAACGTTGATTCATGCAAATGCTGGATAGGTGGTACAGTACTCCAAAGAACCAACCAATACTGACAAATAGGGAAACCACCAGTGACTGGGGGCATACCATGGCTTTGGAAAAAAACAGATGGCTTATTTAGCAATTGATCATTGTTCTTAACCATTTTAACTTAACATTAACCACTATTAAGCACTTACTGTTGACCGTCCTTGGCCGCCACTTAACATCACTTATCATCACGTGGCTGTGGGTCCGAACCCTGCACCCCTAGGTAACCCTGGTGCAACCATGGTTTTCCCTATAAAATTGTTGGAGTGTTATCCCCCTGAAAATTGCTGCTTCAGTGCTTGACCCCAAGCATTTTTTGACAAATCACCAACCATTAAGTCAACCATCCACTACTAAGCACTATTAACCACTACAAATCACTGTTAACCATCGTTGACTACCACTCAGCATCACTAACCATCATCAACTAACCATTTCGCTATTGATAAACGACCACGAACTTAACCACTATTTACCATGATCAATCACTATTACCCACCAGTAACCATGATTAATCACTATTTCCCACTATCAGTTGATGAACCAAACCATCCATCATTCACCACTCTTAACCACTACTAACCACTACTAATCTCTATGAACCACTACTAATCCCCTGCTGGCTACTTCGCCCAACCCTGACATCACTGTGCCGTCTACTGCAGTTTTCGGCGCCTCTACAACCTCCAGATCCACGCCTGTTGAAATGGGCGGGGCGCGTCAGTGAGTTCAGAGGGGTGGCACCAGGCACCGGCGCGTCAAGGACAACAGGGGTACCAGTGAATTAGTGGCCTATAACGGTTTATAATGGTGTAGTAATGGTTGATAATGATTAATTCCTGGTTTATGATGGTTTAGTTTGGTTAGTTACTGGTTTATGCTGGATTATAATGATTAATTTGCGGCTTATGATGGTTTATAAAGGTTAATTCGTGGTTTATAACGGATTATAATGGTGTGTTAGTGGTTAATAATGGTCAATAGTGGTCAATAATGACTGGTGGTCAAATAGTGGTTCATAATGTTTGGTGGCTAAGGAGTGATTATACGCCATTCTTAATTGGTGGCTATTAGTGGTTGATAATGGTGTATAATGATCATTACTAATAATTAGTCATTAATTATAAGCCATCCCAAAGCAATGTGTGTTGATAAACCAACCATCCCAAATGCTGGGAAAAATAAAAGAACCTCGCGCACCTGTCTACAACCACCAACCATACCATGTTCATCATGTTCACCAGAATGTTGAAACCCACCAACCAGACTGTTACTCTTCTACAAGTGTGGAAACTGATAGAAACCAACGAATCGTTTTTGGGGAAGGTCGGCAACACGGGGTCCAGTAGCCAGAAGCTGGTGAGCGCGCATGAGCGCCGCTCCAGAACGGAGCAAAATTTTCGCAGTTCATGGTGGCGATCGAGAACCAACGAGCTTGCGGTCGATGATGGATACAATGAATGAAATAATCCATCATATGATCACTAGTATTATAATTGTAATGGATACTATGATGGATTCTAACTCACACAATTGTGCATGATATATAATAGATACAATGATTGGTTACGGGTTGATCATTATTGGTACTTGTAGTATCAGAATGGTTTTGAACTATGAGTTGATGGTGTTTGATAGTTAGTGGCTAATCAATGAAGTCATTGTTGATAAGCAATCTTAACAATAAGTACTGGTTGACAATAAACTAAATAACATATGTTTTCTTGTGGCCGTATAACAGAATATGGCAAAATCACAAAGAATGATGGCTACTCATGCAATGACCAACTATGGGTTGGCGAAATCTTTCACTTTTTCTACTGGAGACTCCGGCATCACCCAACGGTGGTACCTCGTTCCCACCACCAACCAATAACTCTTGGTATTGCCCACATTGAGCCGTTTGCTGTTCCAGCTTGGATGTTCACAGCAGCTTGGGACTGCCTTGACAGTCACACCTGTTCAAAAGTTTTAACCAGGATATGGACATGCTACTCGATTGACCTGAAAAAGTCTGGAAAGGGAGAAGTGACTAGAATAAAAATGCTGTACCCGAGGATCTTGTTGGAAATGATGGAAGCCCTGCAAAGTTGGCACCAAACTTGTAAAGGATCACGGAATAGGCTTCAGTTAAAGCCACCAACCAGCCCAACCCACCCACCCACCCACCCACCCAAGCAACCAAGCAACCAAGCAACCAAGCAACCAAGCAACCAAGCAACCAAGCAAGCAAGCAAGCAACCAACCAACCAACCACATATATTTTGACTTGGAGCCAACACCCATTTTTTGCTCATGATGACCCGTTTTCCTCGCCTTCCAAGTCCGCATCATCGGAAGCTGGCAGCAACTTCACGCAGAGTTTCTCCAACTTCTCGGCCTCGTTGTGGGGGCCACGCGGCGCAGGCCACTTGGGCGAAACATGGGAGGTAAGCTGCGAGTTGATGGATGGGGGAAGGCTGTTGATGGTAGATCCATTAGTTCATAGACCACCCTAGTTTACATGAAATAACTGGTGATAGACCCCAAATGTAGGGGTTTTGAAAAAAATAATGTGGATCTAACATTCCTTGTTAGGATCGCTAACGATGGTTGCATGACAATTCATGATGGTTGATCATGGTAACCCGTTTGAAGCACCAAACCCTTCATGCTAGTTGGATATGTCCCATGCAACCACATATCATCAGTAACATGGGCCTCCCCATACCCATTGTGCAGTCCTCAAATGTTTCTCTCAATGATACTGTCATATGCTCATGGCCCCCATCAGTGGGGGATGATCATCAAGGTGGTTGGTAAAGGACTTCAAATAGCCATTGTGATAACTCTTGGGGAATCATCGGCCTTCAGCAGCAGCACAGGGACCTTAATGGTCAATGGTCGATTTCTTAGCAATGCCTGAAGGTTGATTTAAGCAGCATAAACAATACTCACCAGGTATTTAACCCTCGACCATTGACACTTGGACCTCATTTGTTCTAGCACCGGTTGCTTAGAGGCACGTGCGGTTGGACGGAACCTGCATCCTTTCAAGTGTTCAAAGGCCCCGAGTGGTCCAAGCAATGGAGGGTTGATGCCCAAGCATTGCTGGTGGTCTACCGTCTTGATGTGTCCCAGTAGAGGTCCTCAGTGGTCCCTTCAGCGCGCAAATGCGGTCCACCGAACTATTCCATCTCCAGACCACTTGCTCGCGTATCTATATATATATATACACATGTACATATGTGTAAATATAAACACATCTAAAAATGTGTATATATATAAGTAAATCTATCTAAATTAGTATATACGTGTGACACACCAGGTATGTGCATCGGTCTGTAAATATTGGCTCATGCAGGTATGTCTGTATCCATATTTAACCAGCTGATTCTGATACTGGGACCTGTTCAATGAGTCGGCCACTTACACCACAGCTGGTCAATACAAACAAATATCCAAATCTTGGTGGCTTATAGATTGCTTGCTAAAAATATATTTTTAGTGGTTACATGGTCAATCAATCATAAGTTAGTGGGTATAAGCCATCCAGAAATCTATAAAATGCATAGGTATGATATTTGAATGATATCTATTGCGACAGCTACAAGAAAGTAGACATCTTGCATATGTAACCCATACATAAAAACAAACAAAAACATGACATGTACCTTGTGCATATGCACATGACTATCCATATCATGTTGAGCATGCCGAACAAAAATATGTAATCACCTAGAAAATGGCAAAAAATAGAACAAACATTTATTTTTTCTTTGCCATATGTAGTATCATACTCATATATAGAGAGATTGACAGGTCGAGGGCAGCATCTTCCAACTGTCAAATTTCCAGGCTCAGTTCCCGCACCTTCTTCTTCGCTATGAGCATGCTCTTGGCCGTAGCCTCGCGTTACGGTTCCATGCTGTTCTAAATATGTATGGAGGAAACGCATATCCCAATATGTAAAAACAAACCATGAGCTGGATGGATTACCTGGTATTTAAAAATTAGCTACTAAGAAACTACTTTAATATAGCTATTTCATACCAGATAATTGAAAACTATATTCCAATAATTCATCAATATATTTACCCAAATATCTAAACACTAACCATTTCCTTTTAGGACTGGTTTTTCATTTTCAACGTGAAACTGCAAAGGTGCACATGGTGGTTTCTTAAAATGGAGGTACTCCCAGCTTTCATCCCAAACTGGTTGGTGATTTCAACCCCTATGAAAAATATCAATCAACCAACCATCTCTTAATAACTACTAGGGAAATAAGAAATGTTCAAAACCACCAAAGAGTATATAAACCATTTATAGTAAACAACCATCTACAACTTTTGAGTTTCCCAATCGCCGAACCGCGAGCTTGCTTGTGATTGACAATCCCCTGTAAACCCCTATAATGCCCTAATCCCCTACTAGTACAACCATGTTGAACCGGTCAAAAACCATATAACCCCCCGAAACCATTATAATCCCCTAAACACCGCCATAGCCTCCTTTAAAACCACATAAAACCCCCAAATGTTCAGCTAAATTTTGGGATGCAGCCAACTTGTTCCATAGGCTTAAGCCCACAGATGCGGCCCCCGGCCCCACCGTCCGGCCTCTCCCTTCACCTCCGCCATACCTCGTCCCGCCACGCGGGGGGGAACGAGCTGCTGGGCTGGGCTGATTTTCCGTGTCCATCTGACGAATCAATGGTTGATTGATGGTTGAGCAATTCATGTTACATTATTCATCCAGCCGTTGTTTGGGTACCCCTATGGCTTGAGAAACCACCAAAATCCATATGATGTACCAACAATTGATGGAATCAAATGGTGGTTTCTCAAAATATGGGACCCCCCAAGCTATGGTTGGTTTACTACTAGAAATGACTACTATTGGATGAATTGGGGGACCCCTATTTTGAGAAACACCCATTTGATTAATGGTTGATTAAGGGATACTGTATTAATTAAATGTGATGGTGAATGTAAATACATGGTAAAATAGATGGTAATGATAAGTCATGGTCAATCTAAATCATTTGATGGTTAGTTAATTGATAGTAAAATGATACTTGGTTATGAGTCAATATTAATCAACCAACTAATGGTGAATAATAGCTACCAGTAATAGAGAAAACAATGGTCAACAATGGGGGAACCAGGGGTACACATTTTTGACCCATAGCCACTTGATGGCTGGATCATTCTAATAGAGACCTATTGGGAACAGCCGTGGCTTCCAGGCAGCTTACCAAAGGCTAGCAAGTCACAACTTCGAAAAAACGAAACACACTGACTGACTTTTTTATGCCAAGTGCACGGACGCTTTTCACGATGAAGATGGCGAATGGTTTCTCAACCGATTGTTGACGTAAATTACTTAAACAACTAATGAAATGGCTAGTGCAAAACACTGAAACCATTCTTAGTAGCCATGGCTAATAACTACCATAGCTTATCAACCATTGAATGCTGGTTAAAACTTTCATTGCGGATGCAATACGATGAACACAGGCTACTCTTAACGGACAAGGCCCAAGAAGGAGGAAAATGTCAGATATGCAGGCACATGAACCAGCAGCTGGAAAAACAGCCTAAGGTTCGGAAAAAAAATAAAAACTACTGCATGGTGGACAGTACCGGGGGCCAAAGACTCCTCAAAAGAAATGGAAAAAACCTCCCGTCACTCAAAAGGATCAAAACTGAACACAGGGCACTCCATAGTACAGACTATGATCAAACAAAAAGATTGTTGGAACACAAACTATCAGTATGTATGCAACCACAACGAGTCGCAACGAGGTAATTGCTGAAGAAGCCGGCTATATCGGTCTATGTTCATGCACATGCAAGTGATATGCGACTAATGCAAACGATAAAACAAAATGGTGATTTCTCAAAAAAGAGGTAGCCCTCAAATCATGTAATATCATTTGACCACGTATTTCAGAGTAATAAACCAATAAACCAACCTTCTTTGGGATTCCTCATTAAAAGAAATCACCAAATAGTAGGTGTTTAACAAAATTTTGTTGGTGACCCTCAAAAACCACATTACTTGAAGAAACTACCTAATCAGCACCCCAAGTGCATGTTGTTCCCATTGAGGCAACACCAGACTGCCAGGAAATCCAAACCTTTGCGTTGAGAGACTAGTTTTTTTGCATGTTCAAATGTATACCAGAAAAAACTAACAAATGAAAATACATATACGTCTTTACTATGTTTTACTATGCCATGCAAAAATACAGGGTTAAATTCAGACTTGCAAAAAAAAACAAACGTATTAATGTATCTACGCACATGCTCGCACAAACATGTTGAAACCATTCAGCTCAATAGCTACACGTCACCACCTGAGGTCCTGCAGGGTCTACCATGACATGCCCCACGCTGCGCCCAGATACCTTTGGTAAACTCAGACACACTGAGCTCTCCTTCTCCATCCGCATCCAAAACCTGGCTCTGGCCATGGCAACCTTTCGCCGTGAACCATAGCTGTGCCTTTTTTACTTCGATTTTTCTGTACCCCTTCATGGTTTCAATCACCACCTCCGATTTTTCATGGTGTTGTTTTAGATCGATTTTTCTTTACCACTTTGTGGTTTGAAGCGCCACTTTGGTTTTGAGATGGTTTCAGACAACTTGCGTTTTTCGTGGTGATTTTTGGTGCGATTTTTCTGTACCACTTTGGTTTTGAGATGGTTTCAAACACCTTGGATTTTTCATGGTGTTTTTTTGGCCCGGTTTTTCTATACCACTTTGGTTTCAGATTGTTTCAGACACCTTGGTTTTTCATGGCGTTTTTTGGTTCAATTTTTCTAGACCACTTGGTGGTTTTTCAAGTCATAGGGGTACTCCCAAAATCATCCAATATGAACAATTGCTAGTGATAAATCAGTTTTGAGGGTCTGCTATTCTGAGAAAAAGCCACGTTGGTTTCAATCACCACATAGGTTTCGCACCTGGCCCTGCTTCCCAATCCAGTAGTAAAGCATCATGCGCATGTACGCGTGCAGCAAGGGCGCCCTGACAGTGTTAATGCACAAAGTCAAGTGTTTTGTGGCTGCAGCATCCTCCCTGCTTGCCTCGATGCCGAACGAAACTTGCGCTCAGCGTCTTCACTGGCTTTGGGTAATATTAGCATGCACTCCCGTGGCGCACAAACACCTTGGAACAAAATTCAATTCGGCCGCTGCACAACTGGAATGCGTCCAGGTGAGTTGCCTCTCCTTTCGCATGTGACTCGATCTTGAATCCGAATTCCCGGAAAGTGGCACACCATGACTTAGCAAAAGTCAACATCGAAATCCCACAGCGTTCTTCCACATATTTCGCACGCACAAAGTGCAGCCCATCATCACCTTCAGCCAAGAGCTGAAAACCATGTCCGGTCTTCTACATCCGCGGGCTTTAACTTGCTGCGCTCTTCGTACATGAGGCTGATGCTTGCCAAGAACAGGCAGAGGTGGATGAGGTAGTTTAACATTGGATTCCTAGCGAAACATCCGACAATCGGTTAAATTTGCACGTTGCAAGTTCCATGACTTGTAGGTTTAATGAACTGGATTTCCCATTATAACAGAATAAGGGCTACTATATTTTGGAAATCATGATTGAATGAGAACAATGGGTATCAAATGGCCCATTGGAATGTAGTTACACTCTGGTTGCTAGACTAGCTTTACTATGGCTATACTACATGTGTGTAATCGTTATTCATTAGCACATAACCGCCACCAACTCATGTTGTCACTATTGGGCGATGGCTGAAACGAAGGCACCTAGGGTGAAAAATGCAAACTGTTGGTAGGTCATTGCTCCGCTCAGGGAATTTTTTTCCTCTCAGTAGTAAAAAACATGTAGACATATGTAGACGAATTTTGTCGGGGGAGGGTCGCACTAATCAGGGGTTAACATTGAATGAAAAACCACGCCCAAAATGTGAAACATGGAAAAACTGAAATTGTCATAAACAACTACCACAATAACTAAATGAGATGGCAAAGAAATTCGCTTTCCAGGCGTAAGATTACCATCTTTTGCATAAAATGCACACCATACAGTATAGATATACATGTACAATGTACACCTTTTCGCAATACATGTCATACTGAAAGCCCATTACAAGATGTATATACAAAAATAGGTAAGAGACCCTTGGGGTGCGTACCCCTTTGGGGTCAACTATGGGTCAAATATCACTCGCAATTACATGGTGTTTGCTGTTTCCCAGCTCTCAAAGCTGAGTATCCTTCTTTCTTGACATGAAGCGCAAAAAGCGCAGTAAAAGCAATGCCATGAAGAAGCCCAAGAAGAAGGTCTTGAAGGCCTCGAACACGTGGAAGCCCAAGAAAGGCAAGACCAGGGCTGCGTTAGCGCCTGTGAAAAAAGGCAAGGACAAGCGCAATGATGTTGAGTATGTGCCTTCGGATCAAGCTGTCGACCAGGGTGCCAGGTCTCTTCGCACTCAGAAGTGGAGTGTCAATGCCTTGCAATTGGGTTGCCTGAAGGAGAGTGACATGAAGTCTTTCCTCACAAGCCAAAAGCTAGCTCGTGATTGGAGAGGAAAACCCTGTCCTTGGTGTAGAAAGTCCACTTTGAAGAAAGACAAGGCACAGTGGCAATGGTTCTACTGTACTCGCAAGAAGTGTCGTCGCCGAACGCACTGGCTACACAACCACCCCTTTTTCAGCTACGCAGGCAAGTCGGCAGAGCTTCGCCAGCAGGCGTTGTGTCTCTTGTGTCAATGCTTGGAGATTCCTGCAGGGGTAGCTCATATGTTGACTGGATTGAACCACAAGGCAGTAGAAAGGCTGTACGCTGGCTGGCGGAAGATGACTGCTTGGGATAGCAAGACAACCCAAAAAGAAGTTGAGTTTGGAAATGGAAAAAGCTGGGTTCAAGGAGAGGCAGATGAGATCAGTTTGCGGGCACATTCGGCAAATGGAAAGAAAAAGTGGCAAAGGTATTTGCTCATCCTGACCAGGGGCAATAGGTCCCACAGCATCCTTCAACGTTTGGACGACCGGGTGGTGAAAGGAAAAGGCCAGGGCGGAGGTGGTTCAATCAGCAAGTCCGAGTGGTCCAAGTTTGGCAACCTCCACCTACGTGGTCGCAAGTTCCTGCTTTTCACAAATGCCGCGAAGGCATATAGATCAGTGAAAATTCCCGGCGTCAAGAACTACTACATTTCTCACAGTGCTAAGAAGCCAGGACAAAGGGCACAGTATTCCAAGACCATCACAGCAAAGCTCCCTAGATCCATGGAGCAAGTCCACAAGCCGAAGCGCAAGTGGACACGTGTGCAGAAAATCCAATGCAAGTTGGGCTCACAATTGGCAGACAATTTTTTCAAGCATTTAAGGAAATCGATATTGACAACCACCAAGAACTGCAACCCATCAGTGCTGGATGCATACGTGCGCTCATTTCGTTGGCGCCACGTTCGATGGAATGTTGACATTTGGAAAGCCACGGCAGAAGCGGTGGCAAGGTGGTACGGCGATTGACTTGACTTCGCAAAAGAAGGTCCCAAAAGCTGCTGCTGTTGGTTCAGTTCAGGGATAGTTGAGCGATAGAGTGTCAAGGCACGGTTGACTCATTGCATGGGCAACAATATCAAGCATAGTGGTTGAAATAGATACCCATCATCAAAAAGAAATATTAATAATAATGAAATATGAGGTTTTGATATTACCAAGTCAACATGTTTTTTAAATTGTATGACATTCCTTTAATGTATCTTGCAGCAACAAGGTACGCGGGATTGGGGTCTCTTAGCCAAAAATACGCATATGCCGCATATATTTGAAAATATAAATACATCTATATATAATATATTTTTTTTTGAACCAATGTATATATACATTTAGATTGATCTCTGAATATAAATAAACAAAATAAATAAATAAAAATAATTAAATAAATAAATAAATATATATATATATGTATCTAAAAAAAAGAATGTGTTAAAAAATTAAAAGCATGTCTTTAGGTAACGCATGTTGTAGTTTAACGACACAATCGACCCCTGCCTTTGCAAGCAATGGGGCACAATGATCAAGCATTACCGAGGAGCGCCTCAATGGACTTTACGTTCCCGGAAATTTTGTCGTTGATCATCCGCTTGGTGGTGGAAACAGCCACCCTGTCATGAAAAATGTGCGCACGTCAACCAACCATTCAAGTTAATAAGTACATTTGGGAAATAAAACAACATGTTTTTAAACCACCAGCCAGTATGATGTCCCACGTGATCCCAGCAAGTTCTCACTTGAGCACCCTGGAGTTGTTGATTTGGTTTAGTTTTTGAAAGCCGCGTGGCCAGTAGCCGAATGGAACCTTCTTTGCAATTGACGAAATTTGATTTGGCTCAAGGATGCTGTCTCACACAGGATATTCCGGCGCTTTGTCGTTGCTGTCTCCCCATACGAGACTGTAGCCGCCCCCGTGACGCCAAGAACGCTCGATGGTTCATATGGGGGAATCGAGTATACTAACCTAATAGTTGATATCCAGCTACAGGCACATGATAACTAATAGTTGGATTTTACGGTGGTCAATCGTTCAGAATAGGGGAGATCAACCAACAACATTAAGGAAAGACCAACTGACATGGTCCCGGTATCCAAGATGATGGCAATCATATGGCTGAAAAAAACACAATCCATACAAGCAATGATCACCATTACAACTATTGTGAAATATTTTGAGAAACATATTGCCAATATCAACATGAAATTCAAACAAATGGGTGATACACCATTGATATTTTGGATGGAACAACAAATAATAACCTCCAGAGCTGACCAAATCTGAGTTTGGACAACCAAGGAATCTGAGAACCTCAATGCAAGGTGTAATCCACGCATGTACTAGTTGATTGGCAGCTAGTGCCACTCCATCTGTTCTGGTAAACAAAACCCATTGATTGATAATGTTGGATCAATATTCTGACTTAGATAGCCAACTACTTAACACAAACATAAATAAACTGCGGGCAGTTTACAATATGCATCTACCATTAGTTGTCAATTGGATATTTTGAGCATCAACCATGGAAACGAATCAAATATAACTAATTCAACATTATCAAAAAAACGCAATTTTGTTTTTCAAATCACAAAGTTAAACCAAATACCAGGCTGATAGACAGGGTACACCCCTCACATCCACCATCCACCAACAACGGAGATCCCAGAAGTTTCCGCGGCAGAAACCTTGAAGAGGCGCTTTGCTTCATCTTCATCGAAACCCAACAAGACAAATTTGTACCTGCACAGCGCAATGGGCAAAAACAATTGGTTGGAGATTTCCAGCCTATTAGAAATGGGAACTAAACACTAGTAAGCACTCCTATTTACCAACCCAACCCTAGGATTGAAAATAACCTTCCATTTGGCTAGTGGTTCCTGTCCTCCCTCCGCGCTTCAAAGGACAGCACTGGATACTCGTACTTGCGTTGTTCCCTCTGAATCACCAACCAAGAATGCCGAAATCCAATTTTTTGGGGGAAAAGCGAGCAAACAGACATAGTCAGTGCAAAAAATGTTAATTAGTTGTTGATGTCAAGATCCTTGTCAACCAGCCAACAAACCATTAGTAGCAGGGAAAATGAAAATGCTTAAAACCACGAACCACCCAAACACACCTGTCGGATGAATTGTTTTTTTGATGGACACAAGAATGCTTTTCAGAGTAACACCCTGTGAAAACCGTGCTGATCAATGAAAATCAAAAAATAATGGACGCATTTTCTGGTATACTGTTAAAAATACTGAAAAATCACACGGTCGAAATGCGGAGGAAACACTGATCGCAATAAATCTTATTGGGCGCGGATTTCCGTTGGCATTTTTTCACTTTTTTATTGGGATAGGCGCCATCAGTAGACTATTTCAAGTTCCACGGCTTGGGAAGCAATGACGAAGTCAAGTCAAGAAGCCGAGGACAAATCAATGGCAAGCACACTTGTGTTGAGGACAGGCACACATCTACCACCGGAATATTCTCATCTGATGGGAGCAATGCTGGAGTGTTCGGAGGTAGGGAAGCTTGGCCCAGCCCAAGGGATGCATTGCAGCGATCGTTGCAAAACTCGAAATCGCTGAAAGTATGGGAAGCCGCACTGGCAGGCCCCTCCTTAGCCTGTGCTGCGACCTTTCGTCGCGTACAACGGATGAAGCCAGTCAACACATGGGGTATTGGCGGAGCACTGGGCGTGAGCGGCCAGGACCAAAGTCGTTTTGCCCGCGTTTGTCGTGCCAGCAATGAGGGGTGTCCGAGTCGTTTTGGAAGGCCCACTGAGAAGAATGTTCCGCAGGCTAACTGCCAAGCTGGTCTCACTCAGGGTGGAAGCACTCACCGCGAAGATTCGCTTCGCTGCTGCTGCATAACCGCAATGCTCACCAAAGGGACACCGTTTGGCTGCAGCATCACAAAGCAATTTCCAAAGTATCACTCCGCTCACATCTTTTGGCCGCTTGTCTTAGCCGCCAAGTCAAAATGCCAAACGATAGGAGTTCATGTGGGGCATGCGCATCATGGCTTGGATGCTTCAATCGCATCTCGTGGCTGTCGTCGGGCAATGTGGCAATGCAAGCCGCACCCGGCCATTTGCAGTTGTGCTTGGTTTGCCTCTTCCAATGCGTTTTGCAAGAAAAAAACACACTTGGCGCCCTTATTGGTTGGCTTGCATGGCCTGCATCGCACGCGGATTGCCTGGTCCACGGGTAAATCTTCAAAATGCTCTTGGATTGCCTTCCGCAAGCTTTTTTGGTCTAGGCCGCTTTCGTACTGCAAGGTTTCAGTAGCACTGAAGGCTCGGTCCCCAGCCCGTCCTTTGCGCCCAAAATTGGCTTTGGCTTGTCTGGGTTGGCCATGTTTGCCCTCGGCAGTGTATGAAGACTCAACAATGAATTGCCGCGGCTTGCATTTAGCAATACCACACCAGCTGCATGTTCCATGCTGGCACAGGTCGCAGCGCAACTGGAAGGCATGGCCTTTCTTCCTCCTGACCGCGAGCATCAAGCACATCCAACAAAAGCAAAACACTAAAGCATCCAAACAAACCAAAAGCCAAAGAAATCAAAAACCGAAGAATCCAAAGAAGCTGAACAACCCAAAGAACCCAAAGAACCCGGAGAAGCCAAGAATACAAAATCCAGAATCTCAAATCGAAAGAAGCCAAGGTGCCAAAAACCTAAAACTATCCAAAGAAGCCAAAAGCCAAGAAGCCAAGAAGCCAAGAGCCAAGAAGCCAAGAAGCCAAGAAGCCAAGAAGCCAAAAGCCAAGAAGCCAAGAAGCCAAAAGCCAAGAAGCCAAAAGCCAAGAAGCCAAGAAGCCAAAAACCTAAAGCCATCCAAAGAAGCCAAAAGCCAAGAAGCCAAAAGCCAAAAGGCTAAAGCCATCCTAAGAAGCTAAAAGCCAAGAAGCCAAGAAGCCAAAAGCCAAGAAGCCAAAAGCCAAGAAGCCAAGAAGCCAAGAAGCCAAGAAACCCAGAAGGAAAAAAGCCAAGAGCCATCCGAAAGCAGTCAAAGCCAAATCAGATCAAAAAAAGCAAGAAAAAATACCCCTCCAATGTTATTTCGAAAACAAAAAACTTTCCATATGCTCCATATTTCCCTATTCAAAAAGTGGTTCGGAAGTTGGAGCGGGAGCAAATCGAATGGTGATATTTGCCTTTACCATCCTTTACCTATTTTCCTGCTTCGGTTTACCTCCGAACGTTGCAGGCTTGCCCAGTCCGATTAAAAAATCCTACTGTTTCATTAACGTTCTTGCCCTATACGCAGCAAACAGTCAACTGCGAATTGGTCACGGTTGTGTCTGTGTCACGTCAACAATTGGGAGCCGATGGGCGGGGAGGAAAAAAAAACAAATACAATGCCTCAACCAACCACAAAACACAAACCTTTGTAGAAGTCGATCGTGGTCATCCCAAGCCAAAACAAACTTAAATAGATGATGTTGATTCACGCGCTCAGCAACGGGGGGCTGGAAGCTCGCGTTGGCAAAGCCATTGCGCAGCTGCCCCTAGACCGACCACTTGTAACTGGAACAGCCGCAAGATCGCCCGTGGCCCCCAATGCACTGGACCGGCCCATCAAGCAGCGACCAGGACGCCTGCCTGCTGCAGCATGAAATCAATTGGAACCTGCCGCCTGTAACCAACGCAAGCGGCAACTAAAACCTGAAACCAAACAACGCGCCAGCAAGGCAACAGTGCGTGCAAACAACGCAATGGTGAGCGAAGCCTGTGACCTGCTGGGCCCATGCGGTGGTTTGGCGTCGCGGATAAACTCAGCATGTAAACACAAGTCCCAACGGGAACATCAGCGACGTTGCAGCTCAACTATTGTCATGGCCTGCTTCGTTTCCGTGACCGCAGCAAACCAGGCATCTCCCGGCGGGCTGGTTGAAGGTTGCGAGCCTTCGGGTTCATGATTCAGGAACTTGTATGATAGTTCATGACTTGAAAGTTCATGGCAATCTAAACTCCTGAAACAAGGACCGATAAAGAACGACTCCCTTGTCTCGGCAAGGGGAGTAATATCAAAGTCCAGTGAACTGATTTGGTTCAGCGACTCTTTGGCTTTAGGTCACGCGGACTGACCTGACATTTCTGTGAGATAAAAGTCATGTAATGGGAGACCGATATTAACAACCACCCCAGCAATATCATAAACAATTTGTGATATACCATCTAATAATCAAACATATCTAAACTTGGCTTCACTCATGTCTCATGACCATTTTTTCTAACAATGCAATTGACCAGTCTTTGGTGGTATGTTACTTGTTGCAACCAACCCCATCTCTTACCAAATCTTGCGACACTATCTCATCCGATCGCATGAAAAACATGTCAGAACCGCCTGTAGAATGTCTGATGTTAGCAACTACTTGGACATTTGGACATACAACCTTAAAAAGGCAACCATGACTAATTCTGACTCTCATAGGTAAACAACTTATGATAGGACTATGCTTAATTCATAGTCATGCACTCACTTTCCCTTGCTGCTACCAAGCCGAAACACCTCACCGCAGCAAGCTAGGTCGTGCAATTCTCACTCGTGATCAACCATGATAAATCAACCGAAGGTTGCAACGTCCATCAACCCAGTTATATCTGAAGGTTTCCACTCTACCCCAATCACAGCAAACGCAACAATCGTTCCCCTCATGGGACATGAATCATCCAGCCACAAACTGCTGGTGAATCGCCCGAAATGTGGGTGTTGAACGTGGAATTTCTCATTCCTAAAGAGGATCTGAATTTGTTGCCTTGAGAAACATGGATTGCATTTGATGGTTGGTAAATAGTCATCTAGTAGTTGGCTAATAATCACTGTAGCTGCAGCATTGGTAACAAATGAAAATTCGTAGTCTATCAATTCATGGTTGGTTCATTAATAGTTATTCTACAATATCCTCTTTGAGCAAATGTGCAGCAACTGAATAGATCCTCTTTGGCCACCTCAGTGAAGGTACTGACATTCATTGACTGATGATTTCAATGGATGGTGGTTTCTCCCTTGAAGTGTTTCTCAAAATAGGGTACCCCAAAACTGGTTGGTTGAGTACTATAAATGACGAATCTTGGATGACTCGGGGAACCCCTGTTTTGAGAAACACCCAAACGAGTTTCAAATTATATAGATGGTTAATAGACCAACCACAGCTTTGGGGTTCCCTTTTTTGAAAAACCATCAGTTGGATATCCCCGTATGCATCACTTCTAGTTGCTGAGTATCCCTGCCAAACCTCTCGGTGGCTCAGTTTCACTTGCTGCCACATCCGTGGCAGATCACACCTACGGCCTGCTCACGTCACCTGTTCCCATTTAGCCGCTTGAGCTTCATTGGAATCACACACCATGGCGCAAAACAAATGAAACTTCTAAGGTGGAACTCATTTAGATACAGAATACTTCAAGATTGATACGTGGAAACTATGAAACAGCTATGCATGCAATGAACCATCTAATGTGGAAACAGCAGTGATTGCTGCTGGTGCTCAATGCTTGATCCTGGGGATGGTAACCGACAATCACTGCCGTTTCCATAGCGTGTTCGGTTTGAGATGACGGGGACTGATTCCCTCCACGGTCAAGCCACTCTTCATGCCCTGTTCAGCCACCAAAATTGGCTTCAAGCTTGAACCTGCACTGCCACAGCTAGTGAAATTGTTTAAGAAGCACCAGACTTTTGAATTCAGAAATGGGGACAGGTCATACCCAACCGTCCAAAACAGGGATGTTCACTAGCGTACCAGGGTCACTGGTCCCACATAAAAAGAAGCGTGAGTGCTACATGAGGAAGGAAAGGAAAGAGGTCATGCCATGCCAAACAGGTGACATCAGTGGTGCTTTCAATGCCCTGGAGAAAGGCCACCCAAAGATACTCGAGGTGCTGTCGTATTTGTTTCAATCTGGCGGATGCAAACAACAGGGAATCGTAGGGTGATACAAATCCTTGAAAACATTTGAAAACTGCGTGGCAATCTGGGACTTTGATGTAATTTGGGAAGGGCTGGGGTTTTAGTTTTTGGGACTCCCGGTAGCTCTTCGCTCCCCTTGTAAAGGGCCACAGGGGTACTCCTGGCTCCGAATCGCTCCCTTCCAACCACCAGCCAGAAAGTGCATGGGTTTCTCAGTTCCCACTTCTGACCATGTCATGACTCACCTTTCTTTCGCCGCTCCCGAAGAACCAGCCACTCCGTGTCAAATGTCTTCACAGTGTGGTCAGCCTTTGGTTGTCCATCCACAGTATTAAACAAGAATGCCCAAACATAATCAGGATGATCCAATATAATGCCAATCAGGAGTATTTGCCTTTGTTTGGCCAAACATAATGCCGATTTGCAAACTTATTTTTTGATGATCATAAGCCCATCCCAAGTTGGATGATTTGGTCAGTCCAGGTCCCGGCCTGACCCGAACAGCTGACCCACAACAGTTACGCTTGGTCCAAGAACGTTGCAGATGGTCACTCCATTTTTGGTTGGTTGGTGACTGAAAGTTGGCTTAGGTGAACAATGAGATCAAATTCTGCGAAAACAAACCGCCGCCGCGCTCCTGAATTTCAGCGCAGTGCAATAACGATCGAAACCAGTGTGCCACTCAATGGCATCACTTTGTCACCAAGATTTCGGAGGGCTTTTGTTCGGTGGATTCCACTGGGTTTGATATGTGTTTGCAAAATTACTGTTCTATAGTTCCGTATTATTAGCCACTGGTGTTGATTAAACCACCAGAAGTCCCAAGTAACCACATTTTACCGCCAGAAATCACAATCATTTGACCGCTTCGAACCATCACTCATCACCATTGACCGCCCATTCAGCCTCAGGACTCCCGCCTGATTTCTGGGATTCTGAAGGCAGCATCAAATTCATCCATTGTGACCTGCACCCAGCGAGGAGATACCCAAGGTAGCCACCCCGGCGCGGACTTTAGGTGCCAAGATTGCCAAAGGGTTAAAACTGATAAGTCTCAAAAGGGGTAATCATGGCAACTAGTAATGATAATTGATACATGATAACTAATATGGATTCTTAATTCATGGCAATAAGAACACTTAATTAACAATGATGGTCAATTGCCACCAATCGCCATATTTACCATTAGCAAGAAGCATCAAACATGGCTTCAGAGCCAACTATTACAGCGGCGCAACACCATCTTCACGGTTATGCTCGGCCTCTGGTCCACGGGTCGCCACGGGGGCAATGTTTGACGAGGCTCACTGGTCTAACAACGCTCAACCATCAACAAATAGAAGGGCATTGCTTAGACTCACTGGGCACTTGGATGTGCAGCTGGGGTTATAACCGTGATGATAAGCCCTATAAGGTGGCTGAACTAACCCCTAGAAAGCATGGTCAGGGACCACTTACTAAGTGGGGGGGGAGCACATCCAACTAGCATTGGACTCACCAATTAGTTGGCTTCAAGAAGTGAGACCAGGTTGAACCTTGACTGCCATGAGGTGAACACCACCAGCTTGTTGTTGCCCGAGTTCATGTCATTTACTCATGAAATTTCTGGGAGCGGTACCAACAAGTTGCGAGCTGGGATGAAACCACAAATTTCCTCACTTCCACAGGTGTTCTCTATGGTTCAACCCATGCTTCTTTTGTGCAAAACAATCATATAACAGGTGAATCCCTATCAACTACGGTTTGATTCCCATATATTCCTATAGTCACTACATCAAAATCAAACAGAAACAATCAAAATCAAACAAGAACCATCAAAATCAAACAAAAACAATCAAAATCAAACAAAAACAATCAAAATCAAACAAAACAATCAAAATCAAACAAAATCAATGTATAATCCCAGATCAACATGGTGGTTTCACCCGGCCGAACACATCCACTGTTGGCTCTGCCCAGCAAGCAGTTGGAACCTGCCCACTTCCGTCGGCATCCAGTTTCAAGAAGAGCTGCTTTAAGTCCTGAACTGACATGGTGGTTTCTCAAGCCATGGGGGTACCACCGAAAAATGGTTGGTTTATGTTGGTTTATTACTCTACATGTTTTCGAAAGGATGATTTTGGGGTACCACTATTTTGAGAAACATTGGTGACAGGGCTCTGAGGAATGGGAGTCGGTCTATGTTGAGCGAACCGATTGGAAACCCTATGTTGACACCGAAGCTGTTCGTACGAGGGGCTTGTGGCTTTGAGCTTACATCAAAAGCTTAGACTGAAACAACCGGAAACGACCCCCCAATCAGATGAGTTGTTGGTGGCAATAGCTGGCCACTTCACAGGATTGCCCACGACTCAAAACATGGAGGGACAAACGTATCTGTGCACCCGGGAGCTCACTGCTCTCTGTTTAAAGGGAGATGCATGAAATGTTATGGGTACAGCTGGTCACGTGGCGGTTTCTTAATAGCTAGGGGTACCCTCAGTTATCATCCAATTAATATCTACCATTGATAGTCCTAAACCATCCATAACTTGGGGGTTCCCCAAACTGGCTTGAGAAAGCCCCAAATGATAGTTCTTTGGCCATTTTTGTTGCTTGTTATCCCCATTGACCATTATCAGTGGTTATAACTCCTATAAACCACCATGATTTACAGCTGGTAACATGACCAGCTTGTCTCCTTCAGCGTCTTCTTTTCTTCTTCTCGCAACTTCTTTGCTCTTTCCGCCAGATTGGCCTTACGGAGCGCCGGAGGGTGGCACATTCCCTAGTGAAGCCATGCTAACCCAAAAGGGTGGATGAGCCCCAAACGAACCACGGTCAGTTGCCAAAGACCTAACTGGGGAAGCGAACCTCCAAGTAGAGCACGCCCAAATCACCCCAACTAGGCGAAAAACCTGGAGATGGACAGGCGTAGGACCCTCGATGAATACGTTCATATGCAGGGGGCAATACCAATATGACCAACAATGGATCAGCATCCCGGGAGAAAAACAGTTATTCTATGAAAATCAAATCATGTTAGATCTCATAAATATATATATATAAAAATATAAATAAAAATAAATAAACATATATATATATATAAATATATATATATAAATATATATAAATATAAATATATATATATTTATATTTCTTTATATTTAATACATGTATGTATATATAAATTGATGAATGAATATACATGAATGTATAAATATATATTTGTAAATAAATATAAATAGAAATGAAAAACAAATATTTATGTATATATAAATAAATATATCTGCATTTTTGAAGAATGAAAAAACACATATCTATATATATATATATATACAAATGTAAAGACAATAGCAAGGTCAAACATCAAATATATACATGAAGATTTGCACATGTGCATGTCCGCCCGTCACTTGTACAACACGAGGTGTTTTGATGCAACTGCATCGCCAAGGCTCATAATCACCCCACAAACCTCCATAGGTTTCCCATGACACTCAGGTACTTCCTGACTTGGCCATGTGGAAAATTCACCATGGATTGACCGTTGATAGAGGTTCACCTATCCAAAAACATATGGGGGGTTCTCAAAAATATAGGTGCCCCGAAACCATCCAATATTATAGAATCATGCATGGTAATAAAATGCAATAAACACAACTTTTTTTGGGGGTCCCATTTTTTTTAAAGCAAACCTTACTATGGGCCCCCAATAAAGATGCTGACGTTTCGCATGTGAAGGTCAGCGCTTCGCGGGTCGGGGTGCTGATGATGCGTGCCGCTCGCGCCGCAACGCGCGCCTGAGTCATGGATTGAGCCTTTCGACAGATCACTGCCGTGACCTCGGGACAGCATGGTCGTTTGTGGTGATTTGTGTGATGCTGTTGTGCTGGTGGACCAGAAGTGTGTTGGTTAATGATATGTGTATGTTGGATATATGGTATGTATAGTTGGTTAACATACATGTTTAAGAATGGTTTGGCATGATGTATGTTGGTTAATGAATTTTTGCTAGCATGATACGTTGACCAAGTCTGATGGTGTTGTAGGGTATCTAAGACCCAGTGTGTATGGTCAGTAGTGAGGTACTGATTTGTGGTATGATTTGTGTCAAAAGACTTCAAACAGCATGGTCAAGGTATTGGTCTTGGGCTGGTGAACCAATACCTTCCGGTAAACTCACCTGGCAATGGATTTTGACCAAATTTTATAGTGAAACCCTGGGAAAACGGCAATGAATGGTGGATGTTCCATTTCCAGCTTAGTTTACTAGAGGGTAGTGTTTGAGAATGGTCTGGCATGATGTATGTTGGATAAGGAATGTTTGTTAGCATGATATGTATCTATAAATCCGTATGCAAATAAATTTATCTACATATAAATCTATATACATTGGTGATGATTGAATAAGGGAATTATGGTGGTGGTCGCTAGCTTTTGTGATTACATGTATACTCTATGAATGCATGTAAGAGCACACTGAGATGTAAATGTTCTGCGCATACATACATTTATATGTACCTATATACGCATATACATACATGTACACGTGGCATCGGATAGGTTGCATATGTCAACATTGACTGATGTACATACGATTGCGCGTGCATAAATACCGAATCCTTTTCCTGCATCAAATAAGACTGGTAGGTACATATCATGACTATGCGATGTGCATCTAGAACACATTCATTTTTCACGCACACCACTCTGAAGGGTGCATCTATGACACATGTATGTGTATATATATATATATTTATTGATCTAAATGTGAATTGGATAAACAAATTATAGATATAATTACATGGTTTTATAAACCAGTTTCTACCCGGGCAGTTCCAGCATGTCCAGAAGAATGATAAACCATGTTGACCAGCGGTGCCAATAGGAGCGCCATAACAAATGGAAAAATCGAACAACATCCGGTCATACATAAAGCAAAGTGTCTGGTGTTATTCACCCAATACTGAACCTTGAAAGAGGATGTGTCAGAGACCCTGCAATGCGTCCCCCCCTGCCAGCTATCATCTGGCTCAAGGCCATTTAACAAGATATATATAGTTCTTTCTACAATGACTGGTAATTACCATCGCTG
The DNA here is from genome assembly GCA_009767595.1 of Symbiodinium kawagutii. Lineage (NCBI taxonomy): Eukaryota > Dinophyceae > Suessiales > Symbiodiniaceae > Symbiodinium > Symbiodinium kawagutii. The sequence goes on along the minus strand of VSDK01007635.1, from coordinate 1,930 downwards.
TAACTTTATTTAGCTAACGGGGGGGGAAGGGGGCCCTACATTCTGTAGGGTGTAGGGTTCCACATTCTTGAAAAATGTAGTTCATCTTCGAGTAATTGACCATTGGCTGCTCAGGAAGCTAAGAGTTCAACTTTTCGTACGTCTGAAATTGTAATGGCTTCTCTTCCCCCTCAAAAAAAGTGTGGGACGCTATGTGGGTGTGTGTTTTTCGGTGTTCTTTACTATTTTTGAGTGATGTCTAGTTATTTCTTGAGATTTTTACTTGCTTGATAATTTACTTAGTAGGTGTTCCTTGCCTTAGTTGGGATCATTCCACCCTGCTTGCTGTGATGTTGTATCTTTTTATCTTGTAGATCTACTTGAATCCTTGTTCCATTCATGTTCGCTTGCTTTATGTATTTGCTACATAAATAATACCTTTGTAGTATTTATGCGCCATACCACAATGTATACACGTATATAGTACCTACATCTAACCTATAGACTACCTCTTTACTGCCTGAATACCACTTATATACTCCCATACGCTACTTTTATACGGCACATGCACTGGTTGACTTCTACCTATAAAGTGCCTATTTAATACCTCTGTACTACCCCTCTACTGCTTGCACACTACTTATCATTTGCCTAGTAGTATTTAAATACTACCAATATAATACCTCTGTACTATGTGTGTATTTCTACCCTACTTGCGTAATACCTGCATATTACATATGTAGCTTTACACTACCTATATGGTACTTCTATAGTGTCAATGTACTGACTGAACACTATCTCTTTAATGCTTCTGTATTGCCTGTTTACTACCTATGTACTCCCAATATATTACTCGAAGACTATTTAGAAAGTACCTTTTTATTATCTAGATACCCATATACTACCAAAATAATACATCTACTCTGCTTGAATACTACTTCATAGTACTTGTAAAGCATCGACATATTCAAGGTCGGCGAGCTTCGCGGTAGGTGGCCCGATCGATGCTGTTGCCACGCAACTTCTCCAGCAACAACCGTTCCCTTCGGATGTTTGCCCCCTCTGGTATAGCCATAGCGGAAAGGTCCGCAGGATGAGAACACCATACCGGTCGCGCACACGGGTTGCGGCCACCAAGCCCATGGTCGGATCCACCCTCTTGTCCACATTCAAGTCCAGAAGAGCAGCATCGAAAGCCTTTCCCTGACTTCTGTGCGCAGTCATGGCAAAGGCTGGTGTGATCGGCATCTTGACTTTGCGCCCCCCGTCCAAGTACCAGTCGTTCTTGATGGGCACGATGGGGTACGCACCTGGTTCCCCCATCTGCCACTCCGCGTCGGGGAATTTGACACAACGGAAGGGCGATTGCCGTTCTCTGGCCAAACCCAGGAGTGCACCCTGCCCTTGACGCCCCTGAAGAGCTTCTTGTCGTCCGAATGGTCCACATGCTCCGTCAAAGCTACGGGCATCCAAATTGCCAAAGGCAGGGTGCCGAGCAAGTTCCCGGTGTCTTTGTCATGATAGGTCAGCCACCTGTCCCACCATGGAAACAACTAATCCGAACCCACAGTGGCACCAAAGAAACATGTGTTTTCACAAGGGTAGTTTCTTGATAGGCAGGAACAACAAGAAAACCAAAAAGAAAGAACCTTTCCAAGCCAAGGCTCTGCTTCTTCCGCTCCTTGTCGCAGTCCTGCACCTGTAGTGTCTCAGTGGCGGCCTTGTCCTTTGCGATCGACCAACGCAGTTCTGCACCGGCATCTCGCGCCCATTGCATGGCCCGCAGCTGGTTGACCTGGTACTTGGCGTCGTTGTTGGCCGCGATCAGCGGGGCTTCCAGAAACTTTGGGTCTTTGAGTCGTGGGTCATTGGGTCCGTCGATGACGCGGTGCCTCGAAGCACGGTCCTCTTCCGAGAGCTGGCAGCCTTCCACATGCTCGCCATGAAGATA
>VSDK01007623.1:0-36017 GCA_009767595.1 Symbiodinium kawagutii | reverse complement strand
TTTTGGAGAGCGGCGATGACAAAAATGAAAAACATGAAAAAGTCAACGTGGCGAAGTTAGCTAACTTATAAGTACTTATAAGTTACGTTATAAGTTACCCCCTCCTAACTTAGCAAAGAACTTATAAGTAGGCTAACTACTTACTAAATACATATAAGTTGGAAACAACTTATAAATTATGTCAATTGAACTTAGCTAATTTACAAATTAACCTAGCAAATTATAACTTGACTTAATGCATTTATAAGTTAAGTTGTAATTAGCTAACCAAAAAAACCATCCTAGTATTCCTCTAGTTCTAAAAAAGCTAGGGAAATCTACCATTGAAAGCTGGGCACCTAAGATGTCGCTCTCCCTGACGATCCCTTCCAGTCTTTTCACCGCGCGGACGGACACGGTGGTGGTTCCTGGGCTTGGTCGGCAACCATGTAGGCTGTTGAGCCCCACGATCAGACTCTTCAAAGAATCGCTCCTGAGGCCTAAGTCATCTGAGGGCTCCAACGCAGGCAGTGGGAATAAACTCCTTTTGCTGCGAGTGGACAAGGGTCTGCAAGATGTATAAACACCTAATTCATCAAGAACCCTCATGATAACATGGCCTGCTTCAGCTAGAGTCGGTCCATTGCCCAGCTGCTGGAAAAATTCGTCTACCACAAGGCTAGCTGCTCTCGTCATAGAGCGGTGTTCTAACTCTTCCCCAGCCTTGTGACTGGCATCTTGTACCAGCTCTTCTATCTCCTGCATGGTGAAACTTGTGCCATTCTGTACGGTGAAACTTTGCCGCTGCCGTTCAGTGCCATCGTCCCTTCCAGTCTTGCTCTGGGAGCTCACAGCTGCCACTGTCTCCCTTAGGTTTCTTCTTCCTTCCAACCCTGACTCTTCCCTTCCGCTGGTCAACGATTGCTTCCGCTTTTTTGATGGCATCTCACTTGGCAATTGGGAGTGACTACCTCCCGTTATTTCTTTTGCTTCTGCCATGATTCTCCCTTGTCGTCTTTCCTTCCATCACCTTTCCCACGGCTGTAGTCCTCCCCTTTGCCCTTCTGTGAGTTTTTGCCATCTTTCCCTTTCTTTCCTTTGCCTCCTCCTGCACTTGATGACTCTCCTCCTTTTTGACCCGGAGCCTTGCTGGTCAGACCTTTCAACTTCTCCTCTTCACGGGCTTTTCTTGCAGCCTCCATGGACTCGTTTTCGTCGGCTATGCCTCCTTGATCTGTTCTGCACAGCTCGAGTTGCCTTGCAACAGTCCAATGGGAACCACGAGCAAGTGATTCCAAGGCTTTAAGCCTCTGGCTTAACAGGTCCGCCGTCGCCGAGGGTTTACCTTGCAGAAGAAGGTCCAATCCAAGGCTAAGAGTCAAGGCTTCTTGAGCCATAGGTGCACTCATGCTTGGCATGAGATTCACCCTGCTATACTGGGTGAACACTGGAGGCAGGCTCCTCCGATCTTGGGACCACAGTGTCCCTGTGGCGGTAAGCAATCTGTCCTTGACCTCAGCCACACTGGTGGCTGCCAGCGCTCCAGGATACCTCTTCCATATCAACTTGGCTTTGCGTTCCGAGCTGAAAAGGGTGGAACCTATGTCCCCAGACTCTGACTCTTCGCTCGAATCACTTGAGGATCCAGTGCCTGAAGTGCTGCTCTTTTTCTTTTTCTTTTTCTTCTTTCCTTTCCCAAGGCGCCTTGCTTTCCTCAGCACCTTCGCTCTCCTGCGGGGATCTGGATCAAGTCCAGTTCCTTCGTATAAGCTGGACAAGCTCTTCTGCCCAACTTCATCCTCAAAGTCACTCTCCTTCTTTTCTTTTTCTCTTTCAGCATCCTCTTTCGGCTTGCTCTTCTTTTCTTTATCCTTTGTCTTCTCCTTTTTTCTCTTGGGAGCCCTCTCTCTCCCATCTTTGCCGTCCTTAGCCTCTGCGTCTCTAGCAGCTTCCCGAAGCATCCTCAGCTCATCGTCATCAACTGCAACGACTTCTTCGACATTGGTATACCATGCCTCACGGTCCTTTTGGACCTCGCGCACCGAAGTTCCATGAAGGAGGAACTCCCCTGTGAGGGTCGCTGCACATGTCGGGGGGCAGACATGAACATCTACCAGCCGACTAGGCCGCCCCGAAATGGCGCGTAGGAAGACATCATCCTTGGTCCCTGCCACCTTGACTTCCAGGTAGCACTCCCCTTCCATGAATCGCAGCTTCATAACTTGGCCGGCGACATCGATGGGTCTTCCATAGTACATTGCACCTTCCAGGTGGACAAAGGACAGCTTCTGGAGGGTGCCCACCTGCACCTCGTGAAGTTTGATGGCAGGCGGATCAGGCTGCATGATGGGCTGGTCGCCTCATCCTGGGTGCCGCGGCTGGACGCCTCAGCTTGGGGGCCATGTTCACCAAGGATATCTGGAGTGCCTCCTCCTATCGTGGTACTCCTGCTTTATGACTTTCGTCAAGCCCTTAGTCCGGGGCTTACTCCACCTTGGATGGGAGGACACAGGGTAAGGACCCCTCCAGCCACTCCCTTTGCTTTTTGGGGCCGCAGTCAAGAACTGCCTCTGGGCCTCTGTCGGCGGGTGAGGAGGCTCAGGCGGTCTTTCAGGCCGACTTTTGCGTTCTTCCCCCCCACACTGTTGGGAGACTTTTCTCCCCTGCGATATGAGTCCCTCGAGTCCCTGGACTCCCTTCGCCTCTTCCTTGAAGCTCCTTTCCTGGATCTCGCTCTGGGAGACTCCTCTCCCTTCTTTGGGCTGCCTGTGCCCTTGGGAGGTCTAGCTCCCTTAGCTTCCTCCTCTGTCCCCTCGCTCTCTGGACGCTCCTTCCGCCTGTAGCTGGGAGATCTCACTCCCTTCTTTAGATCCTTCCGCTCTCCGGCCTTGGCTGACTTCTCCTTCTCAGCTCTGGGAGGTTCAACTCCCGTCGAAGGTTGATCCTCCTTTGCTCCACGGGATGGAGCCTTTGAGCTGGCCGCTTCACTTGCGACCTGTTCACTTCGCCGGCGCCTTCTGCTGCGGGATCTTCTCTTCCTCTTTTCGCGGGTTGGTTCCTCTTCTTCTGATTCGATAGGCTCTACCTCAGCAAGACCTCCTTTCACAGCCTCTGATTCCTCCTTTCCCTCTTTCACTTTCTTGGGACTTTCTTTCGGCACGGATGGGGTGGCAGCCCCTTTCTGAAACGCAGCAGGCTCCCCACTCGAGGGAGAAGGTTCGCTTCCAAGTGGCTCGAACTCAGCCACTAGATTTGCTCTGGGAGATGGAGGCGGCACTCTACTCCAATCGTCCCTTAGTTGCCCTTCCAGCACTCGCAAACGATCGCCCAGGTATGGCACAAACCCCGGGAAACCGCTGTAGTACTGGGTTAGGGCAAACACCCGGCCTAAGGTGCTACAAACCGGGCACGCACAAGAAGGGGCGTGCCCCCACATCTACACCTTGAAGCCAAAACTGGCAGGTTCAAAACGAAAGGCTTCTTGTTTACTCCCGCAAGCGTAACACCATGTAAATAAATCGGTAATATCATTATCTCAAACAACCAAAGAATGTTAAATAGTCTAGGTAAGATTTGGATGTACAATGATGATGACCGATGATGTACGTAGTACTGACGATGGCTATGTTTCTGTAGTATGGCGGTTTCTCAAAATAGAGGTAATGAACCAGCCATTTTTGGGGGTCCCGCATTTTGAGAAAGACCCATATCAATAGACATTGATGGCTTCAACATCAACGGCTGGTACTCCAGTGTCCAACACGCTGAACTATTGGAGTGCGCACAGGGAGTCATACCTTGCGATAGCAATTTCGAGTCAGCCACGTACCAAGTCGTGAGGATGAGTGGTACCAGGCTAGCAGGGCGGTTTCAAGCTGCTTCACCATCTTTTCTTCAGGAAAACATCAACCTAGCCCCAATTGACAAGCTGAGCCCCCATGTCATCTGCTTAACCCATCAGTTGAAGCCCTACTTTGAGGGTTCCTCGAAATAATCATATATATATATATATAATCATTTTCTAATAATAATCCAACCATAACTTTGGGGGATGCTCTATGGCTCAAGAAACCACCATCTGGTTGCTATATCCTCTATTATTGTTGGCTATTTATCTTCAGAAGTCTTCTATCATCAACCATTCTCAATGATTATACCCCCTATGAATCCCTATAAACCCCTAAAATCCCTCCCAAACCCCTAAGAATCCCCATAAACCCCTAAAAGTTCCCACCAAAACCCCTACAAGTTCCCCCCAACACCCCTAAGAATCCCAATAACCCCCCTAAAAATCCCAGCAAAAAACCTATAAATCCCCATAAATCCATATGGCAGTGGGTCAAAACCCCGTACCCCTGCTTCCCCATCATTAACCAGCTCGTTTTCCCTATAGTTTGTTGGTTATTATCCACCATTATTGGTTGGTTAATATTGACCCATAGCCAGATCATACATGTGGCAGTACTATTAGGTATAGCCATAGATGAGATGGCTTCAACAACACAAGCATCGCCTGGTTGGTGGTTTAACCCAACGAAAAAGTATATAACCCCTAAAAATCACAACCAAAAACCTATAAATCCCCATAAATCCATATACAAAACCCCCCGCCCATTTCTTATTGAAAGCCTCCTTGAGTCATCCTGCGCCTCGCCCACGGCCACGGGACATCTGCAGTGCTGCCCTCATCTGGGCGCGACCTTTGGCGCCGACCTTCAGCGGAGAAATGCAGTGATTGATTCACCAGTGGTTTAGTAGTAAAGGTAGTGGTTGAATCATTGATTGAGTGGTGGTTAAGTATTCGTTAGAATTTGATTCAAATCAAAGAACATCGGAAAAAATGTGGTTACTTGATGGTCAGTGAAGGGTTTAATTCTTGTTCAGCGATAGTTGGTTGCTGGAAAAACATGTGCGAAGAAATAATGGGCGTCTTGTGGAGGTTCCTGTATCTATGTTTTCTTTTGGCCCCAACCCCCCGTCTGCTTTTGAAGTATCGAAAAAACAATATGCAAACAAAACAGTTTCTTTTTACATACATATTTCATATTTTTCGTAAAAAAAAGGTATGCTTTGTTTCTTTCCTTTTCTTGTTGAGGGAACTATATATGTGCAGTGAATACGCGCTGTTGTTTGTGAATATTGACAGGCCAACCATGTCTTGACAATAAACATCTTGAGCCATCCATCACGTTTGGCCACCATTGGATGTCGCTGGTGTTCTGCGGGTGGGCACGGCTTCTTACGAACATGTGAATTGGCCATTCCTGCAACGGCAATGAACCATTTCTTGACTAACTATTGGATAAGACATACGGTTAACCATTTACAGATCCTCCATTAATCAAAAATCAACTACCTATCAACCATAGATTATCCACTGGTCAATTCACCTGCACCTTGTCTTAACCACTAGATTAACAATTTCTTAGCTATTCATGAGCCATTTTTTGTCAAGCGATATGCGGCCCAGTTTGGGCTACATGTCAGCAGCAGCAACCCTTAGAGGGTGAGTTCACTGTAAATGGCTCTTATTTCATTTTAGGGGTCAAATGCTTCCATAGGTTGCGATCTTCAGCAACTGGAAGGAGCACATGCAATCGATGAGTGGTAGTATACCAATTGATCATATTGGTGGAGGCAAAAGATTTTAATTTGACGAGAGTAAACTGAGTAGAAAAAGGGTAGAGAAATTCACCACCAGGATTGGGAGGATAATTTCTTGAAAATGAGGAGCTTTTTGTGGGCTTCCGACAGAGAAAGTTCTGGCCAATGTGCCCGGGGGGCACCCCTACGAAAGGGGGAATTAATGGTACGAGGGGTTCTAGAAGGTTTTAACTTTAATTATGTGCGATTCTGGACTATCTGTGTGTCTTCAAATATGCCCTCTAGTATATATAACTATTGGTTGAGCGCTGCTTCGGTAGAGCTGATCATGAAAATTTTGTAGAACTGCTGGCACCCTAGGCTACAGAAGACATACCTTTTGATCATCAAATTTGGGAGCATTCAATTGTCACCGAAACCAAGTTGGATATGGTTCAACATGATCAATTCTTCAGCTGAAATGTTTCCCGAGGTACTGAATCCTACAGTCAGAAATTTTGCTCGAGGGGGAAGCCAAAGAAAGAAGAAGAGGAGAGGAAAGTCAAAGAGCCATCAACCATATGGTTCATTGAACATTACCTCGCCATCTAGTTTATTAACCACAAGTTACTCAACCATTACTTAACCACATAGTCATCATCATCATCAACAATTCATCAACAATTCATCAACAATTCATCAACAATTCATCAACAATTCATCAACAGTCATTCATCGACCGTCATTCATCAACTAATCAGCAGTCATCATCTGGTGTCACCAATTACTAGCCATTCACCAACCATATCGTCAACCATTCCATCAACCATTCATTAAGCATTCCTTACGCATTGATTTCCTTCACTTCTTTGTATAGCCATCAAACTGACCAGTTCTGAACTATCATTAACCATTCATCTATCAGCAATTACTTCACCATCTAGTTTAGCCATGAATCTAACCATCTGTCAACCGTTGATGAACTGTTCCTGAAGCATTTCTTAATCAGCAACTGTGGAACCATTCATTAATCACTCCTGAACTTATACGTTGCTTACCTATTCATTATTTGATTAACCATCTATTGACCCCATCAAATGACCAACTATTCATAAAGCGTTAACCATCAACGTACCAGTCAACCATTACTCAACCATCTTAGTTGAGCATATCATCAACCATTCATCAAGAGTCATTCATCAACTAATCAGCAGTTTTCATCAGTTGTCACCAATTATTGGCCATTCATCAACCATATCGTCAACCATTCTATCAACCATCAACATTTAACAAACCATTTCTGAACCCAGGGATTCATCAACCCGCTGCTTAAAGTTAATCCCCTCTCTTAACCCCAGTTCTAACGGTTAACCACGGGCTTCCCATGGGCTTCCCATGGGCTTCCCACGGGGTTCCCATGGGTTCCCTAGCAACCACGGTGCGAACCGTTCGCCTCAAGGGTACTGCGGCGCAGCTGCGCCAGGGCCGCATGGAAGTTGTTGTCACCTGGGGAGCAGCGCCGCGGAGGGGGGCGTCCGGGTGGTGTTTATCAGCTGGTGATCCTGGTGGTAAGGAGGAGGTTAAAGATATGGTAATGAGGGAAATGATGGGTAGATGATGGGTAGATCATGGGTAGATTCGTGGTGAATAAGCTGGTAAATGATGGGTAGATGATGGTTGATAGCTGGTTAGATGATGGATAATGAGCTGGATAATGATGGTTAGGTGATGGTTTGTAGGCTAGTCCATGATGTTTGAATGATGGTTAATAGGCTGGTTAGTGATGTTTGCAGAATGGTTAAAGAAGCTGGCTGATAGCGGTATATGGTGGTCAATTATATGTTGACGGTTGATGATATGGTGCATGAATGTGAATGATATGATTAGTGAATTGGTTCATAATATGGTATTGATCGGCAGTTCATGATGTGGGTGTTTCTCAAGTCATAGGGGTACCCCATAATCATCCAATCTAAATCATTTTAGCAATAAAAATCATCCAATCTAAATCATTTTGAGAAAAAACAACCATAACTTCGCGGCTCCCTATGGCTTGAGAAACCCTCAAACCTGATGAACGCGGCTGGCACTCAGCCTGGGTCCCCGCCATGTCAACCTCCACGCGCACCCGGTGTCAACCGGTCTCGGGATGCCAGACATGCCATTAATGTAGCGCAACATGTGTCCAAATCGCATCCACTCACCTGGCCACCGTGAAACGACGACTGGATCAGCAGGTTACATTCTGATGCGACATGAAACTGAGAAGCTTATAGCAACCATCATTAAGAACCATGAGAAATCATGGTCAATTGGCTGGTTAAATAACCTGGCTAATCAGCTGGTTAATAAAGCATGGTCAATGATGGTTCTTTAATTAAGCATCATAAACCATCATCAGTCATCATGAACCATCACACGGTTGGTCCATGATCAAGGTTTCTTCGAGGGTCCGGGGGTTGCTGGGTCCAAATGGTTCATCCATGTTCATCCCAATTTGCGGAGGTTTGATCCATTGAAGTTCCAAGACGATGGAGGGATGCAAGTGGGCTCACCGTGGCTTTGCGATAACAATTTCCCTAAGTTGAACTGGCTGGTGGTTTCAACACCTATCAGAAATATTAGTCAACCAACCATTTGTTGATGATTACTAGGGAAAATCAAAAATGTGAATCAAACCACCAACCAGTGGTTGTTCAACCATTATGGTTGCTTATTATCCCCTATTATTAAACATCATTCCTAGTTATATCCCCTATCATTGCTGTTGAAACCAACAACAAGTTCAATGCTGTCAGAATGGGTGCAATGGCCTGCCGGTGTATCCCAGGGTCCAAGCGTCTGGCCTCGGCCAACTTCAGAACGACACCAGGGGCCGGGGGCTCCTCATCATCCTGGCGGCACGCGACCAGGAAGTCATGGCTGTTGGCTGCTTGATGATGCGTCAAATGGCTCGGCGGCGTGGACCCTCTGCTAAAGGTAAAAGGTCAAAGATGGTAAAAGATGTAAAAGGTTGAAAATTGGTAATTTAATGTTTGATAGCGGTCAATTGACAATGGTTGATGATGGTTGAATGGTTATATTATGGTCAGTGATAGAATAAAACGATGGGAAACCACCTAGAAATTTCTGGGTCTCAGCTGGTATGAGCATGAATGCCCCGAAGATTGCTTTGGAACCCCATACGTTGACAATTCCTTGGTGTACCCCACCTGCAGTTTCAGCCACAGGCTTGGAGATGTTGCCAGCTATTGAAATATTCCCAGTTGTAACATGTAAATCCATGAGATGATTCTAGATGATGTAATGAAGCATATGAAGCTGATGTTGTTTCATGGCATGACCATCACGTCATGCCCGAGAGCTTTCACAGCCATGTTCCATTGCCCGCACCAAGCATTACAACCTTAGAGGAGCACCGCTTGAGCCATGGCCGAACCTGTCCTTGGCCCCGTCCATGGCGCCATCCATGGCATCCTGGGAGAAGCAGCAGGCACCTGGGCACCTTAAACAGCAACATATGGATGCGAATACACATTGGAATACATAAATAATCAATCTATCAACCCAAATACATCCCAGCCCAGTATACACCAATTCCGCCAATTATGTGTTTCTGATATTAAAAAAAATCAGGATCTGGTCAGAAAGCAGGAGGTGTAGTGGTCACCATCCACGATTTCTGGTGGGAACACGGTGGGGACACAGCTGCCGCCCAAGGAACTTCACTCAGGACCCCTCCCGGGGCGCGGGACCCGCGGCCGCGCCGGTTGGAGGCGGAGCTGGTGGAGGCACTGGGAGAGTCCTGGGAGTTCAAGGGATGGGGTTTTGGATGGTTCAACCCTGGTTTTCTGGTTAGGTTTTTGGAATGATTTTGGGAAAGTTGTTGGATGATTTTGGGATGATTGTTAGATAATGATTGGTTTGATGGTTTTTGATGGTCATGAGATTCAGTAGTGGTTTTGAAGCTTTTGTGGTCTTACGTAGTGGTTTTGCAGTGGTTAAGCAGATTTGAGTTGTTGGTTTCGTGGCTGAGGTTTAGTGGTGGTTAAAGAATGATTTGACATATAGTTGAGAGTTGGCAACCAATGGTAAATGACGGTCAATTGATGGTTGGACAGTAATTGGTTGTTGACTATCAAACAGTTGGTGTAGATCAGGTTCATTTTCGGTTCATGACCATATCAACCATGACTTACTGACCACCACATACCGGCATAATCATGACCAACACTGTCAGCTATCTTCACCAATATAACCACAATAGTTAACGTAACCCCGGTAACCCCCATAATCAGAACACTATCAGGTTGGTGGCTGAACCACCCCGATGAAAAATGTTAGTCAACCAACTACTTGTAAATGACTACTCGGGAAAATAAACATGTGAATCAAACACGCAACCAGTAGTTGTTTGACAAGTATTGTTGCTTATTACCCACTATTAATCGCCAATTATCAAACATTACTATTCAGGGTATAAACCACCAACCACCAACCAGCTATAATGGCTGTAATCATATGCTCTACAGATTGGTAGTCATTCATCACACCGTCCATTGCTCCCCTGCGCCTCCAGATGAGCCATCGCACTAGGCTCGGCGAGCGTGTTCATGGCCAGCTGCTATTCATAGCTTGATCAGTGTTGAGTTGGTCAGGCTGCTCGGGTTGCCTGTGTTGCTTGTGCTACTTGGGTTCCTTGTGTTGCTTGGCTTACTTGGATTTGCCTTCGGGTCGCTTGGAGGGGTTGATTATAAAATAAGACCTAGAAGTAGCGCCAACTCGCCAACGGGCCAGGAATTGGTAGGTTGGGTGGGCTGAGTTGCTCTATTTGTTGCTGCAAATGAATCCTAGTTGAAGCTTTCGTTTTTTACAAAACATTTCCAAGAGTGGTCCATTCCAGAGCTGAGTGCTCCCAATGATATTCTTAGTTGTAATCCACTGAGGGGTCAACACCGGATACCCTCAAGTCCCCAGCCACAAGCTGAAGGTAGCAATTCCTGGAATTCAAGTTGATCATCTCCCCAGAAAAGTACGTTTGGCTCGTCAAAAATGCAGCTTTGTGGTACTTCCGCCTGCGCTTAGGCTCCTACCAGAGGAATCCTGATTTTGTGCATGACCTCAAGCTTAAGATTGCACGTTTTGAGAAGTCTGAGTGCAAAGCAAAGCGTAGTTGCGGCTGGAATGGCTCTGAACCATTCTGGTAAGCAATGCCCATGGTATGCCATTATCAATCACGATTGACCGTTCTTGACCAAGTTTTGATCATGATCAAACCATCATGGACTATGACTGGTTGGTGGTTTCTCGTGACTCGAGGTTCCTGGATCTAGGTAGGGTTCAACCGATGATCACTTCGGGGCAACTCACAGGCACACGATATGGCACGAATCCCACAGTGCAGTCACACCTTTTCATGGGGCGTTTTCGTTTAAGCCTTGGTCTAGGCTTGAAATCTCAAAGGGCTTCCATATGAATCACCCATGATTCATGTATGTGTCACAGATGAAGGAAGTACTATCAGCACTCCCCCTGATCCGTGTTTGGTAAAATTCGGATCACAAAATGTGATCTTCGTGATCAAAATTCGTGAAAAACTACCTCATTCGCACGTTCATCGACTCGCTGTCGATGCGTCTTTCCAGTAGATTCCACTCTTCATCTTTCTTTCCTTCGACTCAAGCCCTTTTCATTCTATGTCTCCCCACCTCGCAGGGACACAAATGCAGCATGGTTCCAAAGTTCGTGTCCTCGCTCCTGCACATGGGATGTAGAACCTTCGATGGACTGGGTGTCCCACTCCCCGTGTGTAGACTTCGCGGGAATTCAAGATGGGCACATGTTGGCAAGTTGGGCACCATCTAGCACGATGGACTGAGTGTGCATTCCTCAATCCCGCACACTCTTCATCCAGGTGGAATTTGGTTCCGGTATGTGTGATGTAGATGGGTGGGCTTCTCTGTCGCTCCTCTCTTTGGGGGTCTGGGCCTCCTCCACTTCCTCCTCGTCTTTGGTATGGAGTGTTTCCATGTCCTCCTGCAACGATCACCACTCCACTTCCACTGGCCGTCGGGTCAAATTCCAACCCGGACAAAGCATCTGGCAACTTCGAAGGAGCAAAGCCAGTCAGTGGTTGGTCATCCTCACTGTCTTCCTTCTCATCCTTCAGCTTCTTGGTATCCTCTGGCTCTTTTTCTTTTTCACTCCTCATCCATGACGTCCACATCCACTGAACGAGGAGGGTCAAACTCACAATGAAGATTGAGTAGGCGAGCAGAAAGGTATAGAGAAGCAGGTTTCCATCCTGCTGATCCTTCTGTCCACCTCCATGGTCATCCTGTTCCATGGCCTTCGCGCGGGTGATCGAAGCATACATCGCAACCACCTGCAGCGCCCTCACCACTTCTTCAGGGATTTCCACTTTCCATGCCTTTTCTTCCTCGGGATCTCTGTCCCTTCCATTCCTTCCCTCGGGATCTCTGTCCCCTTCCTCTTCTCGCCCTCTTTCTTCGATTCCTTTCTTCTGCATACCCAATCCTGTCTTGAGCATCTCAAAACGTTGAACTGGTAGGATCTTGGTGCCAATGTCCGCAAGCATGTCCTCTCCAGGACGATGCCTCAGCAACCAGTCCCCTTTCGTGAAGCGCTGTTTGGCATGCGCTGCGCGTAGTCGAAGGTGTCGGGTCCTCCAACTTCCACCTTCTGCCAAGCAGATGTTGACTGCCGCTTGGCTGTCTGAGACCATGACCTTCATGATCCTTGGTTCTAGCTCTTCCAAAATGGCCGCCACGCTTTCGCCGACCATGAGGCCTTCAATCAATTCATTCAACTCAGCCTCTGCGGTGCTCAATGTCACCGTTGGTTGACGAGCGCTCTTCCAGAGCAGCACGCTTCCTCGGTACATCACCACCACTGAACCATGTGATTCAGCACCACCAGGACTGAAGCTGGCGTCAGCGTAGGTCTCCAAACCTGCGTTCTCTTCCCACCCCAACTTCTGTCCCTCATCAACGTAGCATAGGCCTTCATTCTTCGTCGCAGCCAAGTAGGACCAGATGTTCCGCGCACTTTCCTCAACCCAAACTGGATTGTGCAGCACCTGGGACGTCAGCTTGGCCACGGCAAACATCAGGTCCGGACGAGTTCTTGTAGAGAGCCATAAAGGCTCTCCAGCATATCTTTGAGCTCTTCGCACCTGTTCTTGTGTAGGCTTCTCTTTGACCTCCTCTGGCTTTTCTTTGGTCATCGGAAGCTTCCTCTTCGGCCACTTCTCTTCCTCTTCTCCTAGGTTTCGTCGAAGAAGTTCTTTGATATAGTCTTCTTGGGTGGTGGTCCATCTCATCCTCTTTTCTTCATCATCCCATTCCCTTCGGATGTTGATTCCAAGAAAACGAATTGGATCACTGCCAGCCCATTCTGGCTCCGAAGTCTGCCAAGCTCCTCTTATAGCCTTCACCATCTCTTGAAGCATCCTTGGGGGTCCAACGGCAAAGATGTCATCAACATAGACCATCATCATGGCATACGCCTCCACCTCAGCTCCCTTTTCCAAGTCATCTTCTTCCTTCTCTTTCAGCAGACGCCACATGTTCTGTTCCGATAGGAGCTGGACCATCTTGTACTTCTCATCATTGACCCAGATCTCCATGTCTCGCAACGTGGTATCGCGGTGGTTTCCCCAAAGACGAGGACTACGGCGGAACCCATACAAAGCTTTGGTGGGCAAGTACAAAGTCCCCTCAGGAATGACTCCCATCTTCACCAGGACGTTGGGTGGCTTCACCAACACTCCCAAGTCAGTCCATGGAGTGTTCAGAAAGGCCGACTTGACGTCAACCACAAGTCCTGCCCAATTCTTTTCGCTGGCCACCTTGAGGAGGATTCTCAACGTCACTGCATCCCCTGTTCCAGCGTAGAGGTCATCTTGGGCATCCTTCTCCGTGTAGTTTCCGCATGCTACCAGCCTCGCTTTTCTTTTTCCACCGTCCAATCCTGGTTTGATCGTGGTGACCAACTTCCCAGGAACCACTTCAAGCCTGGTTCCCTGCCTGTATGCTTCCCTGAACATCTCTGCAGCCTCTTCTTTGGAGATAGTCTTCAAAGCCTTCTTATCCTCCGTGAGTGAAATCAGCTCTTCTCTGATAGGCTTCGTCCATAGTTCCCAATCCCTGATGACTTCTGCTGCACCAACGATGCGGGTCTGGAGTACCTCCTCACTTTCTCCTGCCACTTCCATCACTGACCGAAGCTTGGCTACCGACTTCATCGTATGGATCACCATCTCCTCATCTGGATCTTCCATCAAAGCCGTCATTTCTTCCATAATCATCTGTAGTGCCTTCGACCGAGTTCTACTTCCTTCCTCCAATTCATCCCTTTCTCTTCCTCTTCCTTCAGCTTCATCGCACTCGGCCATCTTTCGTAGCACTACAAACGGGGGCTGCTTTCCTCGAATGCGCCTCCTCACATCCAAGGGATCGGTGGCTTGATCCATCAGTCCAATCCATGTTTGGGGGTCTGTGTGATCCTCCACCCTCGCGATGTAGAACCTCGTGACGATCTTCGTCCCATCTTCTCTTTGGATCCAATGTCCATGGCTTTCCCAGCTCGGGCAAAGGTATGTGACCTTTTCCATCGTGGGGGCAAACTCCCGGGCTCTCCATGCCCGTTTCTTCGTGAGCACCGTCTTCCCAAGAGGTGGAAAGTCCTGCTTTCTGCCCAACCTCATCCTCCTCAGCTGTTCATCTGCGTGTCTAGCTGCGATAGGCCAGCAGGTCGGGTTCATATCAGCCTGCAGGAGAAGTCTTCGAACATGATTCTTCACCTGTTGAACTGCATTCTCAGCTCGGCCGTTTGATTGGGGGTCTGCCACACCTGTGTATGTTCTGACATACCCTCTGGCTCTCATCCATCTTTTCATAGCCTGAGAAGTGAATTCCCCACCGTTGTCCGAGTGGACCTGGAACACTTCGAATCCATCCAGGCGCAACTTGAGGATCATGTCGATGGTGGCTTGAAGAACAGCATCTCCTGACTTCGAAGGGAGAGGGGTCACCATCCTGAAGATCCGAACTTCAAAGTCGTCTTCCTCCTCATCTTCCCTCAATGTCTTCCTATAACTTCATTCCCGATTTCATCGTCTGGAGAGTCCTCATCATCTCTTCCTTCCGATGGATCTTCTGGGGGGGGCCTCTTCCTCATCCTCAAGCTTCACCATTCCTTCTTCTTCTGGCGAGTCCTCTTCCTTCCATAATTCCTTCGCATCATCCAATGGTGACTTCTTGGGTGCCAACCAAGTGAAAGCTCCGATCAGAAGGAACTTCATGGTCTCATCCGTGACGTCCTCCCCCGGGCAGAGAGGACCTGAAGTGTCCACTGACAACACTCCAGATCGTGGGAACTCTCCCTTTTCCTTCACTAGTCGTCGATGTGGCGCCGCCTTTGCCCCTGATTCCTGGCATATGCGGCAATCACGGCGAAACGGAACATGTCCGTGCTGGAGATGTTCCTCCCATGTCATGACTTGGATCCTGGGAGTTCCCTTCTGGCACTTCACGATGATCTCCTTGGCCAGCTCCTTCATCAAACCTGGGACCCAACGTGACAAGTCCTTGGAGCTTTGGATCTTTCCTTTCGTCCTTCCCACCGCTTCAGGATTTCTTTCCACCGGTGTCTGAACTTCCACATTTCCTCCTAACGTCGTAGGCTTCACGCACCCATGCCCTTCACTTCCTCTCCAATCTCCTTGGTTCAGATGAACCTCCTTCAGGTTGTGAGCATTCTTCAATGCTGCCCACTGGTCCGTCCACCAAAAGGAAACATTCTCTTTCTTGTAGGGGGTGGCACTGGGTTGCTCCAAGCAGAACAGCACCGCCGGTTGGGGGTCTTCCTCCTTGGTCTTTCGCATCATCTCAGCCACTATGAAGACCATCACCGCTCTCCACAGTAGAATGTCATCGTCCTTGACCTTCTGGGCTTCACTCGCGGTAAGATCTGCTCTTCCAAACTCTTCCCCTCCCCAAGCCCTCAACGGTCTCGGCCCGTGTTCAAACTCACTCATTGGATAATGTCTAAGAACCGACCGAGTTCGGCAATTGGGGCCGGTGAGAACTCCTCGCACTTTCCCATCTAATGCCAACCTCAGCATCGCATCGTAGGGGCTGTCCTGGAGCATGTCATGATCTTTACCTCGAAGCAGATCCACTTCCACCAAGGTCTTGACATCCCCTCCCAGCTTCTTCACTGCCTCCTTAAGGGTGAATCCTTGATCAGGGCCAGCGTAGATGTGCAGAGTCGCTCCTTGCATCATCACCTTCTTTCTTCCACGTCGATTCAAACCTGGAATAGGCCTCAGATCCTTGGCCGGGGGAACGACCAACTCATCCTTCACGTGGGTCGGCAATGTCCTCAATGCCGGATGAGCTTCGACTATCCTCCTCAACCACTTCACTTCATCCTCCTCAAACTCAACTTTTGCGATCATTCCATTGGACTCTTCCAACTCCTGAATGAGTTGTAGAGCAACTTCCTTGGTAACGTGTGGGCAACCGCCTCTGGTCTCGACCGCGATGTCCCCATGAACCGGATGTCGAAGCGTCATTATCTTTTCTTTCCATTGGAGTTGACATCGAAGAACTTCAACTAGCTTCCCCAGTGGTAGGATTGGCTGCACCGAGGCCTGGTCGACAACCATGGTTCCTCCCTGATTCATCTTCAGCCTCATTTCCTTCCCACAAGCTAGGGCAACCTTCACATCCTTCGCATCTTTCAACGACTCACCTTTGCGACGAGCTCGCAATGCGTGGGTGGCTCCAGAATCTAAGAGCCCATACTCATCATCCTCCATGATCTTTGCAATCCTCAAGGCCTTAATGGACTTCAGCTCGTCCAATTGGCGCTGGAGCTTCTCAAGGCGTCCTTCTTCTTTCTCTTCAGCTCTTCCATGTTGGAGGGTCCTCAACATCTTGTTTGCCTCTTCCAACAAACCTTTCATCGCACGGTTGGTCTCTTCCTCAACATCCTCCTTAGGGCTTCCTTCAGATGTTTTTCCTCCCCCAGTCACAGAGGCAGGTGGTTCTTCTTCTTTCATCGTCTTCTGAATCGACTTCCCTTCTCCTTTCCCTGCTGCACCCTTTCCTTCCCTTTGCTTGTCACCGCGAGGTCTGTTACACTTGTTGGCATAGTGGTCCACAGCACCACAATTCCAGCAACGACGAGCATCTCCCTCGATCTGGTGTGCCCAAGTGCATTCAGATCCTCGACGACATCCCTGATCCGTTGCAAAGAACTTGCATGGAGATCTTTCCTTAGCGCTTCCGTTCTTCCCTTTTCCATCTCCTTTGGGGACCTCCTCAGCCTTACGGATCTTCGGGGGTGGTGTCGCAGGGGCTTCTTTCTTCTTCCCTTGGTGACCCATCTGTTCCAACTCGGCTAAGAGGTGTTCCGAGAACTGGGTCACAGCATCTTGGCTTGGTATCGAGTCCAGCATCAATGCGTTTCGGGCAAGTGACAGCCTGAAACTCAGGTCAGGGTGGAGGGACAGCACCTTACACATCAGCTTGTCTAGTCCTCGGACTAGAATGGTTGGATCGGGGATTCCAACACCGATCTCGATCGCTCGCCTCTTCCACCTCGTCCATTTCCTGATGGCAACCACTGCCGTTGAAGCACTGACAGCTTCTGCGGGGCTCTCCAAAGAGCTGAGGATCATGGACCTCTCACTAAGTCCTCCAGGTTGGTAGATCAGCATGGCCTTGCATAAAATTCCCAAGGTAGTCATCGACTTCGAGCTGATGATCTCTTCTCTCAAAGGTTCCGGGAGTGCGGCCATAAGGAGTGATGCTCCACGCCTTTCAAGGCGCACCCACTTCTTCTCCGACAGGGCTTCTGATGCTTTGGGATGGTGCGTCAACCTTTGGAGGGGGGCTAGCTTCATATGGTCCTCATACCACTTTCTGGCTTCCTGAAGGGTCTGAGTCCACCACTGTCCTGAGGTCTGAGTCAAGTCGCTCATGTGAGGGTCCAAGCACACCAACCAATCGCTGAGATCTATTGGACTGGTGTCCACCGCCCATTCGGGCAACTTGGGCAACTCAGGAGCATGTCTTACCTCCTCAATTCCCTCCTCATTCGTCTTCTTAGGTCCTTCCACCATCCTCTTCTGCATTTCTTGCACCGATTCCAACATCAATGCCATAAACTTCATGGATTCGTGGGCAAATTGATTGGGGTCAGGTGCAGCCTGAGTCGGTCTGGGGGCCTCTTCTCCTCGTCGGCTTCCGGGCGTCCTTCCTTGCCTCACTTCTTCCCAATCTTCAGGCATATCCCATCCTTTCTTCTGGGCATATCCCTCTTCGTCCTCATCACTTTCCTCCTTGTACATTCGTAACTCTTGCTCATACTTTGCTCTCCTCAATCTTTCCTCCTCTTCTTCCAACCATGAGGGGCGCTTCATCCAGTCCTCAACGCCTTTCCCAATGGGCAACTTCGCGGGGGTGCTCCAGGCTTTTCGACTTTCCAACACCTGGCGCCTCCAATCTTCTTCCTCTTGTTCTTCAAGGGTCTTCATCTTTGGTGGTCTATCGGCCTCCTCACGGTACCTAGTATGGTGGTCTGCAGCCTCCTTTGGGGAAACTTCGTGGGGGTCTACAGCCTCCTTACTGCTTTTCTTTGGAGTGACTTCCCGACTTCCTTTTGGATCTTCTGGGGTGAAGTACTCTCGACTTCCTTCCTTCTTCACAGATCCATGCTGGGGCATTCCTTGCTGCTCCATCATCTTTTGTTGTCGAAGGAGCTGATCTTCCATCTGCTTCCTTCTGGCCTGTTCGCGAAACTGCTCATCAGCGAACTGCACCATCTTTCGCAACCTTTCGTTTTCTTCGAGAAGCGTCCTCCTTTCATTCATCAGAAACTCTTCCTTTCCTCTGAACATCATCACCAGCTCTCTTCGCTCATGGGGATCCGTCGGAAGATCCGCTGGACGCATCATCTCAGTTCTCCTCTGGTCCACACGGTCCTGTCGTAGCATAGGGGCCATCCTTTCCAATGCTTCCACTTCATCAATCTGCTCCTGGGTGAACAGCGGTTCGAAGCTCTGAGGCAGTCCACGAGGTCCTTGGGTCCACTGCCTCACTTCCGATGCTTCGCCTGGAGTCGAAGTTCGCTTCATAGGAGTGGGAGTTTCGATCGGTCCTTTCTTCCCTGATTCCACCAAGACCATTCGTCCCTCAGCTTCCTTACTCCTATCTTCCACTTCTTGGGGGTCTCGCAGCCTCCTTTCTTTAGCTTCATCCTCCTCTTCATCTTCAATCTTCGGGCTTAGAGTGGTCTTTCCTGCAGCCTCCCTTGCTTCCAGCCTTCTCTGGGGACTGGGCGTTGGAGGTACGGGGACCTGAGAGGCGGCAGGAGTCACTGGAACTGCAACCAGCTCCCCCGGGAACTGGCGGTCCTCAATCGCAGGCAACTGTGGTGGGGAGTCTTTGGCGGCTTTGGACTTCTTCTTTCCTTCAGCTGCTGCAACTTCCCTTGCCTGCTTCTTTCGTTGTTCCTGTCTTCTCCTGAAGTTCATATCCTCTTCTGGTGGATCGTTTGGGCTCATAACCTCGTGACTCGAGGTTCCTGGATCTAGGTAGGGTTCAACCGATGATCACTTCGGGGCAACTCACCGGCACACGATATGGCACGAATCCCACAGTGCAGTCACACCTTTTCGTGGGGCGTTTTCGTTTAAGCCTTGGTCTAGGCTTGAAATCTCAAAGGGCTTCCATATGAATCACCCATGATTCATGTATGTGTCACAGATGAAGGAAGTACTATCAGCAGTTTCAACCCCTACGAAAAACATCAGGAACCATTATAGCAATGTCAGTACTGGCTTGCTGATGCCATCCTATTTTAGCGGACTGGTGCCACAACCCCACAACCGGGGCTCCAGAGAGATCCAATGATTGGAACATCAGCAAAGTGAAGAAGACCACAACACAACAAGTAGAATGCTCACATCGAAGGATCTGTAGCTAAATATATGTGTATATAACTACAATATAATTACATATAAAAAGGATGCATTTATGATCTAACACCCCGCACTAATATTCCTAGTCTTATCTCCTGTGGCCCTTTTCGACCTCAGTCGGTCGGCCTTTCTCCCGCCCTCGGCGTTTCGAAACGCGGGTCACTGGGCTGACCGGACTGGTCATTTCAAGCTCCGCGAGCCTGGAGTGGCACTGCTGGAGAGTGAGCAACTGTTGTGGGTCAACCTGGGTGGTTTCGATCTAGCCATAGGGAGCCTCAGAAATGGTTGGTTTACTATTCTAAATGGCTACTAACTAGATGACTTGGGGGTACCCCCATTTTGAGAAACCACCATATGGTGGTTTCTCATCTAGCCACTTTGGGGACCCCAAAAAATGACCCCGAAATGGCAGTACCCGAGGGTCGGTGTCCACATGCGGTGGCGAGTAGGCACCAAACGCCTAAGGCTGGCGTATCATCCAAATGATTATCCCCCACAGTGCCCCACTATGCAAAAAATGTTTGTGATGTTTCACGTTGCTTATGACTGATGGCTCATCATGACTGACCATCAATATCGACCATTTTTGCTAACCATGGATAGTTTATGTTCGGGTTTTGGGTTGAAAATCAATCACCCCTGTTCAACTCCAGTCAACTTGCTCCAGGCCTTCTAGACAAAATGGCTAAGGACAAATCATAGCACTTTCCCCAAGTGCCCTGGCCCTGGGTTTGACCCTGGGTGTTGCATCCGCTTTTCACCGCGAAGTTCTGGCACTGGCAACGCGGAAAACCGCGGCCTTTTCCAGTATCCCCAGCACAATGGAAATTCCGTGAGAAAGGCCTCATACCTGAGCTGGGAGAGAGTCCGGACGCGACCCGTATCATGTACACACATTGTGTATCGTGGTCTGGGCAATGTGAATATAAATGACAACATATATTTGATGATGTATGATGTTCCATGTAGTTATATACAAGATCACCATCAGCATCCGTCAGCATCGGTATGAGTTTCGCGATCGCAGCAAAATCAAAGCACTCAGTCTGACTATAATATTTTGATTGGATTTGTGGGAATGCTTTCATCCCTGCTTTGGTGAACCCTAAACGCTTCGGAACAAAAGCTAAGCAAGATTGCATCAGCCCAAATCTGCAACCCATTCTACCCAGGCACATGTCGCGTCTCTCGCTCTCCGTGCCATGCGCCTCAACCTGACCCATGGGGTTCAGCTGAAATGTGGCCAAGGAATGTGTGTAGGGCAACAACGCACAATCAATCTAGGGTCTAAACTGCATGAACATGACCCTTGGGACCCTTGGTAGTGGCGAATGATGGCGGATCAATCTTGAAGAAGTACTTGTTTTCATGGTTTTGCAAGGAAGAAATTGTAGAATCTACAAATCCTATCTTCCCCTATAACACAGCAAGAACGAACTAAACACAATGCCAAAGATATGCTGATCGAGTCGCTCATTATGCGTAGACATAGTGCGCTAGTCTTGCCGAAGCATTCATTCTGGCTACCGGCTTCCGGTTCGTGATTGATGCTATACTAATTGATGTCAATCTAGGAAATCCACCGTCAAGCAATTCACCGAAGCTATGCTATCTTTGATGAGGGGGTTCATGACCAAGTTCTCTTGTTGATATGATAACTGACTGTCAGAGGGTCAAAGTGATATTTATAATTTAACTGGTGCATGGCTGCGAAAGACAGGGATTGATTTGGGTTTGTGACGCAACTACTGTTCTGGCCGAATAATTACGGTGGAACTATGACAAATCCTGGTTAACATGCGATGCATCATGGTTCAATTATGACACAGCACTAGTGACTGGACGATCAGTTTCAAAGGACTATCACAAATTGAATCATGACAACACTGATCAAACAATGATTTGAGTTTCACTTGGTGAATCAAACTCCTGCGCATTTTCGGGACGTTGAAGTGAGCTCCTACCCGTTGCAATTGTGCAGCCTTCCGCGAGATCTCAGCACCCTTTCGCTTTGACCTCCCTGCCGTCCAAGGGGCCAACTTCATCAAAGAGGTCCAGGCATCAAAGTCTCGAGGATTCCCCAGGATGGCTGCAAACAAGGCGGCAACCTGACGAGAGCGTCGTCCATTTCTTGGAAGTGGAAAAGAAACGCTGACACCAGCTACACCCCTAATTGGTGTGCTTAATCATGTCTCACGGGGATTAATAAATGGTTGATAGTGGTCAGTAATGGGTAATGTCGTTTTTTCGAAATCTTGCATTCTTTTCTATTCCCAGTCATTGCTCATTGCCGGTTCTCCAAGCCATCCAAACTTTTGTGGATCCCAATAACAGTACAGTGTTGCTTATCCCAGGAAGCGACCATAGCAGTGCCCATGTGCCTTGTATCACCTCTCTGCTGTGTCACCTCCCAATTAAATTTCTAACCAGCTGTAAACCACGATGTTGGGTTACATGAACAATTTTTTTGGAAATCGATGATTGGCCGTGCCAGCTATGCATGAGCTATCAAATGAATGGGGACCGCAAGAAGTTGTTTTTCCAAATGCCAACCAACCACTTGAGGGGCTAACATTCAGCAATTACAGAATATCTCTACAGAAGACACACTTTCGCTGTCTCTATACATCTCCAAATTTTGATGAACGAAACTGGAAAAACGAGCGTTGGTCAACTGCTGCATAAAGCTGACCGACACACAGGTGCCGCTCCCCCCCCGCCACAAATCTCCACCTCCTCGGTGTGTAAGTGTTCTGTCTCGAAGTTTGGTAGCTCCTCAGTGTGGCGTTGTCCAAGGTTAAGGATCTATTGGATCTGCCAAAATGCACTCGTCACCACTGGAAAGCTCATTGCTTCGTCGTGGTCAACAAAGACATGTTGGTTATATATGCAAGTATAGATATATATATATATATATATATATATATATATAATCGTATCTCCCTCACAATATCGATTGGAATGTTTCTGTTCGCTGGTGCACCTGCATTGCCCCCATCATGCTTAGTTCTTCAAGTGTTACCACAATCCAGGTAGTTCTTCATCCTTCTTGTTTGCTAGTTGACTGTGGGTACCCCTGGTGAACCTACCAGTCTTGGAGACGGTTTGCGATTCATAGCCAGCTATCTGCAAAGATCCTCGGCTAACAGGAGTAGAGTGCCCATCTTGCACGGCGATGAGGACCATGGCATGACCATGGTCACTTCCATGGCTGCCAGGGCACCAAGTTGGTGAAGCCACAAGCCCTCATGACCAGGGGCAAATCATCGGCAAAATCTCCTGCAGCACATCAACAGGTTCGACCAACATGGATGTTTTCCAGTACCAAAAATGATGATGATGATGATGATGATGATGATGATGATGATGATGATGATGATGATGACGATGACGATGATGATGACGATGACGATGATGATGACGATGACGATGACGATGATGATGAGGAGGAGGTGGATGATGATGATGATGATGATGATGATGGTGATGATGATGATGATGATGATGATGATGATCATGATGATGATGACGATGACGATGACGATGACGATGACGATGACGATGACGATGACGATGACGATGACGATGACGATGACGATGACGATGACGATGATGATGATGATGATGATGATGATGATGATGATGATGATGATGATGATGATGATGATGATGATGATGAACTAACGGCTAGTTAAGGGTTTATTATAAGGGATAACCGACAATACTAGGGGATATATTTAATTGATTAATGGTTATTGATGGTGGAACCTATTAATGCAGGAATGTGAGGAACTCTACGATGGATGTATATATCAACACTTTGTTTGGATGATGTAATTAACCACGGAGTCAAAAATGACAAAACGATGTTTCTTACGTTCAGCCACTCACATGTGGATAATTTGCACAACCCACAATCAACAATGATTGTTTTTGGCGAGGGATACCGGGAAACCAATGATTTCAAAACAAGCACCACCGATCATGATGGATAAAAGATTTAAAAAAAAACCTAACGTCCCAATGGATAGAATCCTTTTTGGGGGGGTCCCCGGATGTTCAGGCCTTGTGATGTTGAGGAGTCTGGAAACACCCGTTGCATGTTTCTGTTGGTGCACAACTTGCCCCAAAAAAACATGTTTGATGCAAAGAACCCAGGTTCTCAGGGAAGGGAACCTTTTTTGGCTGTTTTGGGATGTCTTTGATACCAGGCTTAGAAGCCGGCTGGTCAATCACCTGTTGAAGTTCACGGATGGCTCAAGAGCGAGGTGCCACCACGAACGACGAAGTGGCAAACCAACCACCACTTTGGGGAGTGACAAGTGATCATTTGCATCGAAAGTGAGCCTGCACCCCCGCAACAACAGTGTAAACCATTGACAGCCTGGCCTTCTTTCAACCGCTTGATGCCCGCCAAACGTTCTTCTTCAGCAGCATCCTAGTGTGCATATTGCGGTGTTGGTCGTGCCATGGGGGCGTTCATGCCACAAAGCATGACCAACCGACTCCGCCAACGAACGCCAACCTCCAAACAATAATCGTATTAATTAATAGGCTACAATGGCAACTGGACACTCGCAAAAATCAAAAGAACGATGTTTCGATCAGCAACAAAAGGGACAACGGGACCAGGATAGCGTCTTCACTTATTGCATTGTCTTCCACCGTTGCTCACAAGCCAGTAGCAGTTCGTGTCCATTTCGTTCGAAAATTTATACGATCCATGGACATGTTCAATTTTTTGTGCTAAAGTTGTTGCCACAAAATCGAGAAAACCCCTTTGAACCCCAAAGGCCCTTCCATATCAGCCAGCCTTCATCGGGCACAGCAACTCCCTGATGGCGACCGCTGGCGCTGAAACATTGTACGTCGGGGCTGATGTGGCCATACTAGTTTTGCGCAAAAGACTCGCGAAGAATTGCCCCGCATATTTGCGCCTAGCTAACTGAGCTGACGCAAAGCTTCTGGTCAATGTGGCGCGCGAAACCGCCGCGTGCTCTCCTACATGTCGTTCCCTGGCGCGTTCGGGTAGCCGCTTTGTCTTGTCAATCGCGCGCATGTAGGTTCCGATGGCCAAGGTGGCACAAAAGGAATCTATTCTCAGCTGCTTGCCTTTGGACCCATGCTGTCCAAAAAGGCAGTCAGTTCGCCAGCAACAATTTGTAGAGGGCCCCCAAACGATTTGTCATCGCGAGGCGGATGGCTTGGAAGCGCGCCATTTGACTGGACAACTGGGCAGCTTTCAAACAAGCTGCTGACAGCCTGCAAAAGCTGAGCATGAAGCTCTGCGAGCTGTCCCGAAAGGAAATGTCTTGAGGGCGCAGGGGTTTTACGATTTTGCGGCTTCGTTTGCCCCAGCCACGTCTGCATGATCATCGTGAAAGGTGCAGCACTTGTTGGAATTTCCTCACAATTTGTATGGAGACATTGCGGCACGACAGCAAAATAAGGAATACTAAACGAGAACCCAAGCATCGGAGATGCAAAATCGCAGGAGAACCCAAAAGCAAAACGCTATATATCGCAATAATACTACCATGTCAAAATCCAACGTTTCAACACCAAGTTTTTTGCTCCTCCATTTGTTTGCTGGCCAGAATTGTGGGGCCTTTATTTTGATATATATACGTCTAAAACTCGTGAACTGACTCACTGAACAGTTCCAACCAAACATTGTTTTGGGATTTTGGGTGCTGGCATCTGATGGCGCGCCTGATTTGCATTCTCCATAAAGGCCAGCGTTTCCCTTCTGTCATGTCCAAAATGTTTGTAGTCATCTCAATTTCAACAATGCAAGCAAAACGGGTAGATGATGTGATCCCATCCCGAAGATCTGGGCGTTTTTCAAAACAGGGGCCCTCCCAGCTCATCCAGAATCAGTCATGAAAATCCAGAAAGCAACCATTCTTGGGGTTCCCCTAGTTGGAAAAACCAAGACATATTGGTTGTTCAAGCATGATGATTTCATATTATTTCCTATGATAGACCATTCTCAATGGTTATAACCCTGGTGTCCCAACTATGTGGCTGTACCATGCTGTAACCCTGGTTCCCCCATTTAACCTTTGTTTTCCCTTATTTTGTTGGTAAATCCTCCATTAGTTGGTTAATGGCTTGACCCATAGCCATGTCTGATCACTGATAGCCGCCATGACGTGACCGGTTGGGTCAGTACTGAATAACGCCACCTTGGAGGTCAACCATAACGCTGGGTTGACATGGGACTTGTTGGACCGATGGCATTCCTTGATGATGAACTGTCAGGGATACTAACAAAAGAAATCTGCCAATCTTTAATCTGTCTATTTATCTATCTATCTTTCTGTCTATCTGTGTATCTCTCTGTCTGTCGATCCTTCGGTCTATCTGTCTATCTGTCTATCTCTCTGGGTTTCCCTTTTGTACCACAGCCTTTCTTCTTGGCCCAGGCCAAGAAGCCGCTGAGCAGCATGCAGGTAGGCTACAGAACCAACAGTGAACAGTGGTGATTCTGGCGATTGCCTCATGAATCACAGGCTAACCGCATTTATCTCATGGTTTGAGAATGGTGAATAATGCCCAGGAATGGATTGATTGATTGATTGATTGACTGATTGATTGATTATGATGGTGATGATGGTGATGATGGTGATGATGGTGATGATGATGATGATGATGATGATGATGATGATGATGATGATGATGATGGTGATCATCATCATCATCATCATCATGATGATGGATAGTGATCCAGAATCATTGTCATTGTGATTTGAACATGGAAGTAACCAGCTGTAGTATGTACAAGTACCAACCCTTGCAATGGAATATACACCGTCGTAGGATCTGAAGCCGGCATAGGTTCCCATTTGGATGATCAAATGACTGGATATGCTGCAAAGGATTCCAGGTTTCATCCGTGTAAGCCAAGCTTGTTGTTGCTGTTGCTGTTGCCGTTGCTGTTGCTGTTGCTGTTGTGGTTGTTGTAGTTGTAGGTGTACTTGTTGTAGTTGTAGTTGTAGTCTAGTTGTTGTTGTTGTTGCTGCTGTTGTTGCTGCCACGTTTTTGTTTTGTTCTGTAGGGATGATGAGGGCAAAGGATTAGAAGAGTCCCGCACGATACAGTAACAGAATAGATAACCATGAGTTTGACACCTGAATATAAACCTAGTTAAGCAAATGTAACTGAGTCTTCTGTCCATTTATATGTGCACATATAGACATATTCATACTACTTATGTATGTCTGTGCAGAGTACTCATGCAGCCAGAAGCAGGTGTGATGCTGAGCTCCTCGAGTCCGACCGTCGATAGAGGATGGCAGAAATCCTGTGAAGCCTGCTGGGAATTAGCTGGTTAAGAAGCCACCACTATTGATAGTTCTTGATTCCTGGTGAATTTTGGCATGAACTGAGTTGTGTTGAATGAGTTGATGCGTGGCTTCCATTAAACCCAAGGCTTCCAAAAATGCAGCTGCTATCGACTTTAAGGGGCTGATGTTACCACCGCGATCATGTTCATGAATTAGTTCCAAGCAAAGCTTGACAGTTTTAGTGAAACTTTGGTGGATTCAAATAGCTTCAATCAGATTTGGGGTTCAACTAGAATCAGACTTTGGGCCTGCGCCCAGTTTCAAACCCTAAGAACGTGACCCGCTTCGGCCTCTCAGATTTGCCGTCGCCTCCTTCCATGGCCTCGGCACAGCGGCTTACCATGAAAAGTTGCTTCCAAACGTAGCACAGGAAGCTCCTTACGACATTAAAGCAAAAGTCATTCATAGATATATCCTTACCACAAAACACCATGAAGATCCACGACGAAGCATGGTATCACTCCGATATTCGACTAGCTCCCAAGCAGAAGAACACCCGGAACGTCTTGGAACCATAAACCATGACGATTTCTCGTGGAAGATGTCAATAATCTTTCCATGTCCCTTAGGCATCTCCAGTTGTACGGCTCCTAAGTTCCCTGGCGCGGCAGCACCGACTGGCTGCAATTTCAAGGAACCACCGGAACTGGCACTGTAGAAATCTATGTCGCCCGCCAACAGATTTGAATCTTGGACAACTTCACACAGTTGCGGAGAAAATCCAAGACTGAACCGTGGCCACGCAATCCACAGATTTGACTCTCGGTACAACTTCACTCGAACTAAGTTTGAGTTTCAAAAGGCTAATTGTTTCACGAGTAGCTGGGGGCTCTACCATCAAGCTGGAATTTAGAAACAGCTGGATCTTCCAAGTCTTTACCTTTTCAAACAACTATCAAGCATTCTCAACCAATGGTAATCACCATGAATCATCATTACATAATGATGCTTGATTAATAGTTGCATCATATTGCATGAAAGTATACTATGTTCAAAACAATAACGAGGGTTCTCAAACTAGGAAACCAGAAAACTGATTTCGGGGTGCCCCTAATTTCAGAAACCACCATAAAAACCTTCAAGAATCAACCATGTTTTCTCCTCACGGTGCTAAGCCCGGCACGGTTTCCCTTTGCGTCGCCGGTACCGTGTGCGCGGGGCCCGAGACGTCCCAGTCTTGGGCCACGAGAGGTGCGGTGGGTCCTGGACGCCTCCCGAATTTCTCGCTGATTCTCACATGGAATGGTTGGTTTATTGCTATAAATGGGTAACAAAAAAAAAAATAACTGATGGTACCTCCTGAATTTCTCGTTTGTCAACTTTCAGAGGTACCACCAGCCTGACAATTGCAGCGAACTAGTTGATAAGTTAATATTGGATGATTTTGGGGTACCCCTATTTTAAGGAACCGCCATTGGTCGATGATTTCAGAGAAGCTTGAAACCACTGGCCAGCAATGGTATACTGAGGGCATATCAAAGACATGAACAAGATGCTCGAGGCTGGGGGTCGGAGTGACTGTCTAAGAATAAGTGATGACTTGAGCCACCAAGGGGATTGCAAATGGCCTTATACCAGTACATGGGCTTGTCCGTAAGTAGTGTACCTCTTTAGCTGGTTGGTTCCCCTAATGATCTTGAACTTGGTTGGTCAGTAAGTACCACCACGCCTGTGGACAAACCAGTGACAAAGCCATATGGTGCTGTCTCAAAATAGGAGTACCCCCAAATCATCCATTATTAACCGTCTATAGCCATTAATAAATCAACCATAAATTACTGGTTACAGAGGCGATGCCAAGCAGTTGCATCTACAGGTTGTACCAGTTGCCGAGGCTCCAACAACAACGCTATCACCGATGTCTCGCCGGAGCTCGCTGTCACTCGCCCACCGCAAAAAAAGCTGAGCATCTTTCATTTGTGTGTTTTATCAACATCTTATCTATCAACAAATTGATCAAACATTTGTTGATAATCAGCTATTGAATAGATTATGGTGTTGATTATCAACATCAACAAATGTTTGATTAATGGCTTCTCTGTTGGCTTAATCAATAGCTTAGATTGGTGTTTTTATCAGCCACTGTGCCATCAAGCCATGGTGGATGACCGTTCCCAACTGGTTTCCAACCACTTCACCGCTGAGCATGGAATCTCCTCTGCTGCTGAGACGCAACCTGGTTCCGTGGGGAGTTGGAGGGCAATCATCAACTCAGATACGGTGCTTTCTTAGAATATCTAAAATAGGGTACCCCCAAAAAATGGTTGGTTTATCATGGTTTATCATGGCTTATCATCATGGTTTATCATGATGGTTTATCATGGTTTATCTTGGTACATTACAAAAAATGTCTCATATTGGATGATAAAGGGGTGCCCCTATTATGAAAAACACCCTGTTGCCAAAAGAATTAAACCCATAGCTGACAACAGCTGATTAGTACGAAGCCAAAGCTGTGGGCTGGTTGAGCTGGTTCTAGTTGGTTGGTGCAGTTCGGTTGTAGGTGCCCCATTTATTTGTAGCAACGACGCATTGATCTACCTGACATTTGGTTGGCCAACGGTGTCCAGCACAGTGAAAGCATGATACACTGATCATGAGCCCATCTGATCATGAGCCCATCATGAAGCACTATCAAAAACAAAAATATATAATGTCCTCTCAAGTTCCATACGAACATTCTGTGGCACACCATCTTTTACCAATGACATGGTGATGTGATCTCTGGAAGCGCACAGTACCGTCGCGGAGATAGCACCAGGAGTACCAATCACTTCAATGACTGAAGGGCCACTGGGGTGAATGATGGTTAAGTATGGTGAATGATCGTGAAATGAGTGGTTACCACCGGTGCGCAGAGTTTCTCTATCATGTCAACCAATTCAAGCTAGTTTCTGTCACTCTTACGAGAGCTTACGGCGAAAGAACCAGATTTGATAGAAAGAAAGCCAAGCTTAAGAATGAAGTATCTCCAACACCGGATCTGTAGCTCCATTCTGTCAATTATCCAACTTGTGTCACAAACAACCAGAAAAACATGTGTTTTTCCTTGGTATATAAAAACCTATGCCAGCCGTGCGTGTTTTTTGAAACAACTATGTGTCTATTTCTGCTCGTTGAGGTTGCCAGGTTAGCTCTTGCACTCCGAACCATTGGTCTACATTGGTTTACCCACTCAAAATGATGCCGCAACTTGGAACAGATTGTGGCTACGCCAGAAGCATAGACATGGTCCCACTTTGGGGCCAGTCAAAACACAGCATTGTCAACAACTACATGTAGGTGACTTTTATGTCGGTTTTGACCCATCTTCCACTTGCATCAATCGTCTAGAGGGCCAATTTCAACCATCAAAAGTGCACTCCGAGTACCATACTGAAGGTCAAAAGCCCGGGCTGTTGATCAAAATGAACTTAGACAGAGATCGTCTAACAGCTTGGGTTTTCACTCACCCATTTTCGGTGTGTTTGTTTATGATCACGCCTCCAACTGGTAGGATGTACAATCCTGGTTATGGACAAGTCCATATCTCCCTCTGATTGTCCGTTAGTTTCCGATAAACCACCAATCAACCTGTATTATTGCTATCTACCATTCACAACAGTTATCAACCATGATTACATTAAGCATGATTGAAAATTGGCTGAATCTCCACTATCAACAGCTGAGTTGATTTTGATTATCCGTGATTCTTTACCATCACACGAGCTGAAGCTCCCGTCAGGGACCTGTTGGCGAAGCCGCTGTACCTCCCATCCAACAACGAAACGGAGCGCTCCGGGGGGCCAGGCTGTGATGCATGTGTTGGCGGTGACGTGGCGGCTTGGAATCTGGTGGTGTCTCGAAATAGGTGAACCCCAAAGGTGCGGTTGGTTCCATTGGTTTACCACTATAAGTTGTTATACCGTTGGTTTACCATTATAGATTTTCAATTATAAACTGGATGATAAGTGGGGGTACCCCTAGTTTGAGCAACGCCTACCTAAGAATACTGTGGCGTACTGCTCCATTTCTTGAGGGCTCAGCCTTCTTGGTCAGTGTGATTCCACTACTTCTAGCGCAGGGATATGATTTTCGTGTAAGATCATTGGCTGATCAGGCAAATTTGGTATGTGCTACTTACATATATGTGTATATATATATGTGGTATGAAACTGTGCTTCGTCGCTTATAATCTATTGCTAAATGTATGTCATTACTTTTGTCAGCGATGTTTCTGGGCAATTCAATCCCACTTTTGCGCAAACATGTTTCAAAGCTACCGATAGAACTAGAACCGAAGATGCTGCTGACATTTGACATTTGAAATTGTCTTTAGTGCCTCACAAAACGGCAAGAAACTACCAGACTGTCTCGTGGCAAACGGGACACCTGAATATACTTTTTGTAGTGGCTGGCGTCAGATAAACGTCTCCCCTGCTGTTTCCCTGCATGAAACCCCACGTTTGTTCGCTGAAATTACGATGACCATTCCTGGCTGGTACCAGGATGATATGACCAATACCCACGGCTCATGATTTTGAAGCTACAACGGACACCATAGTTCTAGTTGTCACGTTTTGCCCTTTATGGCTCTACATGGTTAGTCAAGAATATCAGAATATATGCAACCCTGGATCTGTCTGAACCATCTACCTGGTAATACCTGGTTCCTTGCTTTTGCCATGCCAACGACTGAGTCGATGATGTCATCCCCGAGCCTTCCCCAGCTTCCCCCTCCAACCCTCCCTTCTCGGCGCCTCATCCTCACCAGCGTCGCCACAGAAGCTGCTGTCCTGGCTACTGGCTGCCCTGAGCTACGACTGCAGTCATTTCGAATGTGTCCTAAGTAAAGATTTGCTTTCAGGATTTCATAAAATGTATTTTGAGCTATGATTTGAAAATGTGTTTGAAATCATAAAGAACTAATTGAAACATTTTCCAGCATTTCTCGAAAATGATTTATTGAATCATACCGACTGACGACACAATTTGCTGGATTAATGTAATGGGTTCATGGGGCAAAAACTCTGATGTGAGGATGGTTGGGTTGCTTGGATACGTCGTGTTTTGGGCTATTTCCTTTCTAGTGCTGCAATGATGCCAAGTGTGTTTTCCCACGTTCGGCAACAACATTTTCCCTGAAAGAACAGGTGACATATACAGATCGACCCTGATTCATACAAGGTAATTACAACCCCAGATTCAGAAGCGGGCTCCGCCCCTCAATCTCGACTCTCTCACAACAACCTAGTTTTCCATCTCCCACTTGATCAACGGTCACTCGTATTTGGCTATTGTCAATTGAATTGTGTTTTAATATATAAATATAAATCTCAGTCATTCTTGTGCAATTAACTTATTAATCTGTCGGGTGCTGTAAGTGACCAAGGTCAACCGCTTGTCTGCAACTGTTCACCACCGTGCAACAACACCGCTGTCGGGTCCTCTACACCAGTGCCGACCGAGGCAAGACTCTGTTGACCTGGCAATGTTGCAGCCTGGTTGGTGATCAGTGGGTTGGCTGATGGTTGCGACCGTGGGTAATTAGCGATTGATAGGGGTCAATTAATGGTTATAGTGGTTGATAACGAATATAGTGGTAAATAATTAATGATTATAATGGTAAATAATGATTATAGTGGTTCACAATGGTTGTGACCAGCATTAGCCAACAATCAGTGGGTTGGAGTGGGGAAATCAACAGGAAACCGTTGTTTGAACCATCGATTGTGAGGTTTGCTGTGGTTTTTCCCCTCATTTCAGGGACATTGTCAATGATGGACAGTATATATATATATGTGATAGGGCTATGACTGGTGGCATTGCCATTGATACCCAATAGGGAGCTACATAGCTGGCTACCAGGACCATGACCATTTCCAAGGCTGACCTACACGAGCTGTGGATTTGCCAGCTACGGGTACTGGTGGATGCCTGTGAATGACGGGTATGAATATGAATAACAGTTGTGACTGACGGTTGTGACTGACGGTTGTGACTGACGGTTGTGACTGATGGTTGTGACTGATGACTATAGATGATGACTATGAATGATGAGTTCTGACAGTGTGTAATAGTGGTCTATAATCACAATAATTGTGTATACTTTCAGGAGCTTGAGCAGTACAACTGCTGACAGAAATTGGAAAAAAACAGCTCTATCCTCCAAGTATGTTGCGCAAGTATGGCTTGTGCAAAGCACTGTACGACAGAGACAAGTCCTATGTGCACACCATAATACCAGGTAGAGTAAATTACACACTCAACAATAACATGTTCTGATTTCCTGTGGATGCACACACATCTGCGCTTAACTACCTTTGAGCGATTCACACTTTCCTTCCTTCATCTGCTTTCAATAGTTCTTCATAAGGCATTGTTCAACCAAGTGTCGAGCCATTTAATAGCATTAAACCCTGTAATTAAACCCTATATATAAATACACATAACTGAACCATACTAACAGTAATTAACCATACGAGACCATACTAAACCACATAATTCACCCAGTAGAAAACCCATCGCTTGCCCCTGAAAGCTTCACCGTACCAGCGAACGCTGCTGCCGAGGTTCCCAAGTGGGCATCGTGACTTCCAACGCTGGAGGTCTCAACGGGACCGTCCCGAGGCCTACCAAGCGACAAGCGTCAGCATGGCAACGAAGGGTGGTTAACTAGCTGCTTAATGATGGTTGTGACTATGGTTAATTAGTGGTTCATAGTGATGAATGATGGTTAATCAATCTGAATAACGATTATAATGGTCAATAATGGTGGTTCATAATAGTGGTTAATAAGTTCATAATGGTGGCTCATAATGGACAACGATGGTTGACTAATGGTGGCCAATGATGGTTAATTGTTAATAGTGATGAATTAGCTGGTTTAGAATGGTTAACTAATGCTTGTCAAATGGTGAATTAGCTGGTGAATAATGTTTATGACCAGGGCCAATGATGCCTTATGATAGGGGCCCAATGGTGGTAATGGCATGGCTGGTTAACAATGGGCAATAGTGCTAAACTAATGATTAATTCGCTGGTTCATGATTGTTATCAAGTGTTCACAAGAGATAACGATGATCAACACTTGATCAGCATGGTTCAACATGATGGAAGATAACAGCTATGGTTATCTCTTGTGATGTTAACAATGTTAACACTAATGATCAACAGCCAATGGTTCAACATGACTATCATCAGACTATCATCGTTCGACCTGTATAGCTCGGAATTATGGCATGCCTGGCAGTGACTGAAACGTGTTGGTCAGATTGTGACTACGGGTAAAGCCCGCGTTGCACCCAGTGGTATTGCCGGTGGAAGCATCAGAGGCTGCAAAACCTGCTGTTGCTCGGCAAACAACGAGCACCAGTGGCACCTACAATCGGATTCATCCTTAACAAATATGGCCACCAGTGGCCATCGACGGACAAAGTCTTTGCTCTTTGTTGGGATTTAGTTTTTTCAACCCATGCGGCAGGTGCGTCGCGTTGCTCTTCGTTGCTCTCCGAGCTTTCTCGCAACGAGCCGGGCACACAGCGACAGCAACTTCTCAGGTCCATCGACCTCGGAGCGAGCCGCAGTGGCCAGGGAGCTCGGCTGACAGCTCCAGTGGATGACGACCCATCAATGGCCATGGGATCACAACGACACAAATCGCAAGGTCGTGCTTTCAACAACGACACAAAGCACTGATCACCAGCAGTTCATTATGCGATGATCTGGTATGGCTTTCCAAATCTATTCACCCATATGAAGCAAAATTTGTCGTTAGTCTTCTCTATTACCGCTGTGTGCTATCAACTAATCACCACAATGTTCAATGTTTGCCATGATTGACATCTATGATCCTTTATTTTACCTTGATATCTAATCTTGGATGGTAATTGTTCTATCATTGTGTGTCTTTATGTCATCTATTTCATGTTGATATTGAAAATGGTTGACATTGTTGATATTGATAGACCATTTGATGCTATACCTTTTATGATGTACAGCATCTAGGCGTGTTGACAACCAATACCCACAAAGGTCGCTAGTTTGATGTTGTACAGCATTGATAGTTAGACATTGTGGTCTGTGATCAATCAATAAATGTGTGCTATGCCATGCATCAGCATGACCAACATCAACCAACCACTGTCAATAGCTCAGGATCATCATGATTGGGCATTGTTGACCAATAATCTTTGTGGAACACACCGAAGTATAGCTACTGTATATCTACCATAAGTGGTAGTCACTCTGTCTAGTAGTGAACCAACGAGGGGTTATCCCTCTGCAAATGATAATTTTCATAGCCACTCCTTATTGTTGGTTGAACCGTGACCAGCTTCACCAGCCACGTTTGATACCACCGGTCATATGCGCGGCACCCTGGTGTCGCGTTTTCCCTGAAAAGTCCGGTAGTGAAGTCGAACAGAACTGAGCACCCAACAGGCTTCCTGCAGCCGGTGACATGCAAAGAAAGACACCGGTGGTTGATGTTGATTAATTTTCCAATATCCTGAATGCTGGAATGTATGCCTAATAAATTGTGGCTATATTGGTTAACCACATTAATACATATTAATACACATTAATACGATATTTGTGATGGGCTGAATTGGCTGGTGGCCAAAAGGATAATTTTGGTCAAGATCTTCATATTTTCGTTGGGGTTGGAAATTGTTTGGGGAATTTATTTTTTTTAGTTTGGGGAATTTTTCTTTTTTTCCTTTCCCGGAGCCCTTCCCCTGGTATTTGCAGCAGTTTCGAGCCAGAACCTGTCATTTTGCGTGGTATTTGCTGCATTTTCGGAAGTCAGCCTCGCATTTTGCGTGGTATTTGCTGCATGTGGGGAAATCAGCATCTTACTTTGCATGGTATTTGCTGCGTTTGGGGAACTAAGTCCTTACTTTGCACGGTATTTGGTGCATTTTGGGAAAGCAGACTCTTACTTTGCATGGTATTTGCTGCATTTTGGGAAAGCAGACTCCTACTTTGCATGGTATTTGCTGCATTTTGGTAAAGCAGACTCCTACTTCCAAGATTATTGGACAGATGTCGGTGCTTCACACTTCTATAAAGGAGGGCGTGGTTCATGTTGTTGATGTTGAGCAAAACCCCCC
>VSDK01007609.1:70397-92112 GCA_009767595.1 Symbiodinium kawagutii | reverse complement strand
CCCACCATCTTGTCATCCACACCCATGGTGCACCCACCATCTTGTCATCCACACCCATGGTGCACCCACCATCTTGTCATCCACACCCATGGTGCACCCACCATCTTGTCATCCACACCCATGGTGCACCCACCATCTTGTCATCCACACCCATGCTGCACCCACCATCTTGTCATCCACACCCATGGTGCACCCACCATCTAGTTATCCACACCCATGGCGCACCCACCATCTAGTCATGATCGAATTTTCTTTAGAAGAAATATCTGAAGTAGTTTGATCCTTGCGTGATTTTTCCATAAACGTGAATGATTGCTGCTTTGAGTTCCAAATCTCCAATGCTTGGGTTAACGGAAGAGCGAGAAGTGGAGTGGTGGTGGAATCCAAGGGTGGACGGGGCTGGTCCGTGCCTGATACCGTGTCTTGGACGGATGTTGATGGGGCAAGGCGGGGTGCGATACGGTGGGGACGGGTCTAGGAAAGGGCTGCGCTCGACACAGTGCAAAAGCGCGACCAAAACAATGAAAAAAACGGACATGGCAGAAGTGCACAAGAAGGGTTTCCAGACTGTTTTTTCTTTATGCCCTGCCCTCCAGTGTGGTGCTGGAAAATATTTTAGAAAATACCCAAGCATAATCCTATCCTTTATCATGTTTTTCCAAACCTGGAGATGCATCAGCCCCCCTTTCGTTCAATTTACATCAGATCTGGAGCAAAGAACAAAAAAAGGAATAAAGAGAATAGAGAATAGAGAGAGAGAATAGACAATTGAGGGAAAAGTAACGGCTTGGAATAGAGAAAAGAGAAAGAAGGAATTGATTTGGAATTGAGAATGAAGAGAAAAGGAAGAGATTTGGAATAGAGAATAGAGATCATAGACAGAAACATTGGGAATATAAGGAAGAGAGAGAAAAACGAGTAGCTTTGGAAAAGAGGGAGAACAGATACAAGATGAATAGGTCCACAATAGACGGAGAACAGAGAGAAGAGGAATAGGTTTGCAACAGAGGCAGAACAGAGAGAATAGGAAGAGATTTGGAATAGAGAACACGCAGAGACAAGAGGGACACGTTTCGAACAGTGAATGGATAGAAAAGGAATAGATTTGGAATACAGAGAACAGAGAAGGAAGGAATACAGTTGGAACATAGAATCAAAAGAACAGAATGGATAGATTTGGAATACGGAATCAACAGAGTAGAAGGACTAGATTTCGAATAGGGAATCGAAAGAAAAGGAATAAATAGATTTGGAATGGAGGAAATAGATCAAAAAGGCATGGGTTGGGAATAGAGGATCGAAAGACATGGAAGAAGTTTTGAATATGGAGAATAGAAAGAAAAGGAATAGATTTGGACTGGACGAAATAGAGTGAAAGCCATGGGTTTCGAATAGAGAAAATAAAAAATAGAAAGGAAAAAGGTTTGGAATAGAGAATAGAAAGAAAAAAGGAAAAGATTCGGAATAGAGATTGGAGAGATGGATTTGGAATAGAGAATAGAAAGGATAGAAGGAATAGATTTGGAATAGAGACTGGAGAGCGAAAAAATGGATTTGGAATAGAGGGAATAGAGAGAAAGGGATTGATTTGGAATAGAGAGAATCAAGAGGGAATAGATCTGGAATAGAATCTAGAGAAGAGGAATAGATGTGGAATGGAAAGAATACAGAAGGAAGAAATAGATTTGGAGTAGAATAGGTAGATTCGGAACAAAGAATCCAGAGAAAAGCAATAGATTTGGAAGAGCAAATAGAGAAAAGGAAGAGAGTTGGAATGGAGACCAGAAAGAATTGAAGGAATCGATTTGGAAGAGAGAACAGAAGGAACGGATTTGAGATAGAGGCTCGAAAGAAAAGGAATAGATTCGGAATGGCGCAATAGAGAGAGAAGGAACAGGTTGGGAGTAGAGAATCCACAGGAATGGGAAAAAATGCAGAGAGAATAGGGAGTAAAGGAAATAGAGCGAAAAGGATAAAAGGAATGGATGTGGAATAGAGAATAGAGAGAAGAAAGGGAGTTGGAATAGAGAACAGAGAGCAAATGAATGGATGTCGAATAGAGTAGAAGCATGAAAGGGATGGATTGGATGTCGAATAGAGTAGAAGCATGAAAGGGATGGATTTGGAGTCGACGGAATAGAGCGGATAGGAATAGATTTGGAACGGAGGGAGAACAGAGACAAGTGCAATCGTTGGTAGTAAAGGGAGAATACTGAGAAGAGGAATTTGGAGTAGGGAGACTGCAGAGAAGAGGAATAGGTTTCGAATAGGAGAAGAAAGAGAAGAGGAAGAAGATTTGGAATAAAAAGAATAGAGAGAGAAAAGGAATATATTTGGAATAGAGTATTGAGAGACAAGAAAAAGATGTGGAATAGAGAATAGAGAGTACAGAAATAGAGTTGGCAAAGAGAATAAAGAGAAAGGAAATCAAGTTTGAATAGAGAATTTAGAGAAAAGGAACAGATGTGGAACTGAGAATAGAGAAAGTAAAGGAAAAGATTTGGACAGGAGAATAGGGAGAAAAGGAACAGATTTCAAATAGAGGGTAGTGATCTGTCTCGATTTTCAATTTCACATCCGTTCCTGTTCCATTCTCTTTTCAGAACACAGAATTGGTTCGAAAAGCAGATCGCCCAGCGACTTTGCAAAACCAAATCTTTCTTCCAGCTCTTTTCCTTTGAAGAAAAAAGAGGACATAATTTTTGAAACAAACGAACTTGAAAAGTTTCATTTGTGCAATCTGTGAATGGCATGCAACTATGCAAAGCAATAGGGTCAAAGCCACAAGCTGTGGCACAACTTGTGTCAACAGATGTAAAGCTT
Source organism: Symbiodinium kawagutii (assembly GCA_009767595.1). NCBI lineage: Eukaryota > Dinophyceae > Suessiales > Symbiodiniaceae > Symbiodinium > Symbiodinium kawagutii. Next base: position 89,289 of record VSDK01007609.1, on the reverse strand, counting down.
TTGGAAGTCATAAGTTGCCTGGTGCTAAACGTGTTCACCAACAACATTACTACGGCAATTTGAACACTTTCAATTGTTTTATTCTATCAAGAAGTAGTGTTCAGTAGCAAGCTTAGTTGCTTGGTGATGGTCAGTTGGTCAAGCCTTGGCTTTAGCTTTCAAATATTAAATAGACAATACATAGACTAAAAGTAATGATAATATTATATAGAATATAAGTATGTGTTATTGATATAGAATATTATAAGATGTTTTTTGTTTTTTGCGCATCTTTTTGGACGTTTTCACGTGCAGGACCGGCTGGGCGAGGGCAGTTTGTGCTTTGCCAAAAGCGAATTCCGACCCTGTGAAGAAGTGGACCTCTCTGAACACTACGACTACACACTGTGAGAGGCACTGTGTTAGACACTCCACTGTGTGACGTGCACACTGTGAGGTCCACACTGTAGACACTGCGCTACACACTGTAGACACAACGTGAGGCATGGCGCAGCGCCAGGGAGATGAGGAGCCTGAGAGATTCGTTCCTCTCGAGGCATCCAGATCTTCGAAGATTTCCGTTAGTCGAAAGAATGGCGTCAAAAAGAAAGCTGAATTTCGCAGAGCCTGCATGGAGTCTGTGCTTCACCAACGCAAGTGAAGGGACCAGAAGGGACCTTGCGCTGTAGATCAGAGTGAGATTTTAGATTTTACCCCTTCGGTCACCATCCCTTCAGGATGTTTAAGGCTCATTGAATGACACCTCTATTGTTCTGAGAAGCTCCTGCTTCATCCTGCTTCATCCTGCTTCATCCTTGAGTTTCAAGTGACACAAATTCTCAAAGCCTTTCTCATGAGGCAGTACTGTGCCGGTCTTTGGATTTGTTGAATTCAATTGTGATTCAGAATCAAAATGGTGTGGCCTTAAAGTGCCAATAGAAATCACAATGCAACAGAGAAATCAGATGAAATCAGGACTGATTCAGAAATCACAATGCAATTAAATTGTGATTCATTCGTTTTTATTCTGTGTTTTCTGGATTCCGGATTGATTCTTTCAATGTTTCCGTGCTCAGGTCTGAGCCGCCTGAAGTCTCCCTGCAGATTCACAGATCTCAAAGCGTTTTACATACCAAATTTGTGTAAATTTGCATGTTTTTGCATGATTTTGCATTGTTGTATTGTCTATGTTTGCTTTATTTTTGTTTGATGCTACAGATCGTTGTTTTGATAGGCCGTTTTCTTTTGTATACAATGAACTGTAGCGTCCATTTGGGGGTTGTGAATCTCAGATCGGTTTCACAGCTTCAGGCGGCCAAAAGTCACAAGTAGAAATGGGCAGATGAATAGAGACATTGAATGATGCGTTCAATATTGAATAAAATTGAATATTATGGTTATAGTGGTTACAGTGCATCTCGAGCTGTGCGAAGGATGCGCAGAAAAGACCTTTGTTTCGAAGGACGGCAATTCCAATGATTAGTGTTTGCACAAGTACCCGCACGAGGCGGGGGCGGAAGTTTCCAAGCTTATATGAGCCTATAGGAAAGACATTGGTGCTTATAGGATGCAACGAAACCAAACAAAACCAAATCATGAGCGCAAAATGATCCCCACACAATCAGGGCAACAAAAATAGCGCCAAAGAAACATACCACGCAGAAACGTACCGCGCAAAAACCTACCAAACAAAAATCTACCATGCAAAAGCGTACCAAACAAAAACCCGCCACGCAAACAGATACCACACAAAAACGTACCAGGCAAAAACTACCATACAAAATCGTACTGCGCAAAAACGTACCACGCAAAAACATACTACGAAAAATTACCACACAAAACGTACCAAACCAAAACGTACCAAATAGAAACGCACCACACAAAAACGTACCAAACAAAGAGGTACAACAATTTATTGCAACGATCTACAAAGCACGACAAGGTAGTGATGCAACTGATTGCTGATGTGATTGATTGGTGATGAAACTGATTAGTGATGTAACTGATTGATGTTGCGATTGATTGGTGATGTAATTGTTTGGTGATATAGTTGATTTTTCAGTTATTTGGAACAGGGACCGCGCTTCGTACTTAGATTTCCTTTGACAAGGCATTACAAGGTACCGTAATGTACTACAGGGTAGCACAAGGTATTACAAGTAGTACCCGCACGAGGCTGGGGCGGAAGTTTCCAAGCTGATAGAGGCTCTTTAAGGAAAGCATGTGAGCCTACAGGGTGCGGATGTTCCAGTGCCGACGAAACACAATCAACGACATCGAGGTGCGACCACAGATCCCACCGTGCGCGCTGGCCAGACATGATTTGTGACGTCAAACATGAACGACAATGTGCTGAGAACATGATGATGGCAACGAAGTTGTGCGAAAACATCCAGAGCCGCATCATCGACAGAAGAACAGCCTGAGAAAACATCAAATCACACATGTTTGCGGACAGACAAATCTAGGCTTAAAGAATCATGCAGCCGAAAAGAGAGCCGCAAAAAATGAGTAGGCCATTAAATTTACCACTTGCCAACGCGCCGGCCCTGATAGAACAACAGGAAGCACAGACATGGCCACATGGCAGCTAAGAATGGAACCAAAGTAGCGCAGAATCATCACAGAGAAGCACAGACTTTATTTTCAGTCCGTCACAGGATTTGTTTTCAGTTTCTGAACGAAAGTCTACACCACCAGCATGTTTCCCTCCGCTGCTGCGCCTTCGTTTTTCATTTGCGGACAAGGCACGTCAATTTAGATTGTTGCAGCCCACAGCGGCATGCAACATAGAGAGTGCGGCAGCATGCGGCAATGGCCCTTGAACATTTGTAAAATCGCCACCACTGTTTTTCTCGCCCCAGGTCACACTATTGCCATCTCGACCAATTGCAGCGAAAGATGCTTGTTGAGGCAATATTTGCGTAACATTTGTCAGCTGATCCGCAACTGCTGCGTTGTCGCCGCCTGTCCCTTTGTTGCCCCATGTCACAACACTGCCATCGTGTAGCGCGGCTGCTAACGCGGCTTGTGCTGCAACGGAATCAACGCATTGAAGGTATGGAAATACTTCTGAACAATTTCCACCCCAGGCGGACGGGCCCCAACGCGTCCATTTTCTGCCACGAAAGCTTGGCCTGTGCTGTAGACATTTGGCACATTCATAAGTTGGCGGCTGACAGAAGCTTATTTCTCCCGATGTAACCATGTTGTTATCTTCAAGAAGTGTAGCGAAAGCATGATCTGTTGCATAGATCGGCTTCACTTTCTTTGCGTATTGCCCATGGAATGTGACAGGCATCATTTCCTTTGATATCCAAGGGACAGCACTGTTGTCCACGCGAGAATGGCAACGAAACTGTGTCTGGGCGCGAAAACGTCTTGGACGACTGTCAAGTCTCCCCCCACTCATGCAAGACTGCGGCCTCCCTGTTCTGGATCTCCCCAGGTGACAAGTGTTCTGTCAAGTCGAACTGCGGCGAAAGCATGCCCAGTAGGAATGATTTTCTTGATATTGGTCAGACGATCCTGCACCTAGAAGTGTCTCCACCTTCATCTGGGTCGCCCCATGGAATAACAGACCCGTTGCTCAGCAATGCTGCGAACGAATTGCAGACCTTGCAATTATTCACACAGACGATGAGCAACAATGCGCATAGCGCGCGTGAACCTTTTGTCCACGCCCCACGGCGGGGGCCCGCAGATTTCTTGTTCCACGCCATCCAGTTCTCGACGCTGCTCGGCGGTATGCGCCGACCTTAACTTGCACAGCATCGCCTCATATCTCCGCTTTTCTGGATCGACCTCTGCAACATGTCGCCAACATGTCTCCAAGTCAACAGCCGACCATGCTTGTAAGAAATTCCGTTTTTGTTGCAAATACTCCGTCAGCTCTCGAAACCATGCTGCATACATTGTCAACGTTTCCGGATCCATGGCACTTCCTCGAGTGGACCACAGTGTCACACACAAGAACCTGAATCACTAAGGTGCCGTTCGTTGAACTTTGCCTGCGTTCATTTTTTCGTGTTGCCGCTTCAAAAATCATGTCCAACCATTTACATGTCATGACATAAATCTGAACATCAATATCTTACATCAACTTTGTTTGCGCATGTCATGTCAGTGTCACCAAAAAAACATGTCATGTCAATGCCAATGAAATGCTTGCGCAAAAACCAATGCATATCATGTCAGTAAATGAAGTCTAAATGGCCGTGTGTGTACAAGACAAATCAAATCAATGGACAACGAAAAAACAGGTCTTGGAAAAGAAAAGGGTATAGCAGAGCAAAGTTCACCACGCCTGTCACACAAAGTCATGCCACAACACTTCTCTAAGATCACGTGTTCAAGCCGTGTCATTACAAGAAACTATCACACGATCTCACCAACCCGCATCTCTGCATCAACACCTGTCACAGCACTGCCATTGCGAAAAGCGACCCCGGAATAACAGAACTAAAACATGCCACGCCTGTCACACACAGTCAAGATCCAACACTTCTGCAACATCACCTGTCACCGCCCTGCCATGGGTAAAACCAATCGCAGAACAACTCCACATGCACCCAATGCCATGCCTGTTACGCAACGTCATTCTCCAACGCTTCTGCGGCATCACTTGTCACAGCCCGGCCATGGCGAAAACCACTCCCAGAACAACTCCAGGTGCAACATAAAGTCAAGATCCATCGCTTCGCCAACATTAAGTGTCATCGCCCTGTCCATGCGAAAACCGATCCCAGAACAGCTCCAGATGCCCAAAAGCCACGCCTGACACAAAGTCAAGATCCAAGTGTTGTCCATCATCACTTGTCACAGCCCTGCTATTGCGGAAAGTATCCGAGAACAGTTCCAGGCGCACCAAATGCCACGCATGCCACGCAAAGTCAAGATCCAACACTTCTCCAACATCGCTTGTGACAGCCCTACCATTGATGAAAGCTATCCCAGAACAGTTCCAGATGCACCACATGCCATGCCTGCCACACAAAGGCAAGCCCAACACTTCTCCAACATCAAGTGTTCCCAGCCCTGCCCATGCGAAAATCGATCCCAGGACAGCTCCAGATCCACCAAATGACACACCTGCCACACGAAGTGAAGACAGCAACTTTGACATATCCAGTTTTTGTCACCCGTCACACGAAACAAACCAGAACCAAACCGAGACCGTCTCGCACCCGTCCGATTCGGAAGCCAATTTTTCCACATTTTGCAAAGCATATCCCACGAAAAAACGAAAGGTTTTGCAAGAGCTTCAGGATCAAAATCGATGAAAATCGCATTTCGCACTAGACCACCTCCATTTTTTCAAGTTTAAAGACCATCAACATGCTTGAAGTACCGTGCCTGCCACACAAAGTCAAAATCCACCCCATCTCCAACATCACTTGTCACAGCACTGCCATTCGGGAAAGCGATCCCTGAACAAGCCCATGCACTTGCAGAACATGCCACTCCTGCCCCGCAAAGCCACAATCCCAAACTTTCCTTGGCCATGTCATGGGGTTTTGATGTGCTTTGATGTGATTCATTGGTGATGTAACTGAGTGGCGATGCGATTGATTGGTGATGTGATTGGTATGTAACGCGATTGATTGGTGATGTGATTGATGGGGGAGGATTTAGTTGGGTGGCTATGTGATTGATTGGTGATGTGATTGAGTGGTGATGCGATTGGTTTGTGGCGCGATGGGTTGGTGATGTGATTGGTTGGTGATGATGCGATTGATTGGTGATGCGTTTGTTTGGTGATGCGGTTGATTGGTGATGTGATTGGTTGGTGACGTGAGCGAGCGGTAATGTGATTGGTTGGTGATGACTCGTGATGTAAAATATCTAGCCAAGAATCCGTAACAGGGAAGTTCCACGCTTCGTACTGAAACTTCTTGGGAACATGTAGTACAAGGTACTAACTACAAGGCGTTACAAAGTATTACGCGCTGCTACACAGTATTTCAAGGCATTACAAGGTGCTACAAGGTATTACAAGGTATTACACGGTACCACAAGGTACTACAACGCATTACACGGTACGACAAGGGACTATCAAAGGTACCACGCAATACCAACATAGCAACCGCGCAAGGCGGTCGCAAAGTTTCCAAAAAGGATAGCCTTTATGGAAGAGAAACTTGCTTGACATGAAGTGGACACGTTGATCCCGGTTGAAATGATATTGTCACAAATCCCGCTGGGGATTGTAGAATCCTTGTGACTGTCACATTTGTATGGGAAAGTGTACAATCCTTGCGATTGCCGCCAATCCTCTGCATATCATAGGCTACTCTAGAATTTTTGCAATTGTCACAAATCCCCACTGGGTTTGTAGAATCTCTTTGACAGCCACAAATCCGTATGGGAAAGTATATCGTACATCCCTGTGAGCGTCGCCAATCCATATTTTTCTAATCGCTCCTCAAAAATCCTTGTAAACGTTACAAATCCCGATAGGGATTGTGGATTTTTGTGACCGCTACAAATTCGTATGGAAAAGTATACATCCTTGTGAGCAGCCCCAACCCCCATAGTTCCATAGCCTACCCAAATATGTTTATAGTTATTACACCGATGGGGATTGTAGAATCTGTGTGACCGTCGCAAATTCGTATGAAAGAGTTTCCATTCCTTGTGAGCGTCACCAATCCCAATAGTACTGCAAGCTACCGTACAATCCTTGAAATTGCTACAAATCCCGATGGGGATTGTAGAATCTTTTTGATTCTCACACAGTTGTATTAGAACAGAACAGCCTACCACGGGAGTGCACATGTTTGTGCATTTTTGTGACACTGTCATGTTGCCACAGCCGCAATCTCTTTTTCATGGATTAGTCAACAAGATGTACAATTACAGAATCAGGGAAAACCATACAAACCAAAAAACCCAAAAAAAAACCTATGGACCCAATACCCTGTACTACCCATTGGTTTGGTTGTTTTGGTTTTCTCGGGTTTTTTGATTTTTCGGGTTTTTTTAGTTTTCTCGATTTTTTTGCTATTCTTCCAGAAATGCAAAATAATGAACAAGATTTACAATTACAGAATCAGGGCAAACCATACAAACCAAAAAACCAAAAAAAAAACGAAAAAAAAACAAAAGTATGGACCCAAGACCATGTACTACCCATTGGTTTGGTTTTTTGGTTGTTTTTGGTTTTTTGGTTTTTTGCTTTTTTTGTTTTTGTTTTTTGGTTTTTTGTTTTTTTTGGTTTTCTCGAGTTTTTTTGCTATTTTTACAGAAATGCAAAATAGTCAACAAGGTTTACAATTACAGAATCAGGGACAACCATACAAACCAAAAAACCAAAAAAAAAAAAACAAAAAGAAACTATGGACCCAAGACCGTGTACTACCCATTGGTTTGGCTGTTTTGGTTTTCTCGGGTTTTTTTGCTATTTTTCCAGAAATGCAAAATGGTCAACAAGATTTACAATTACAGAATCAGGCAAAACCATACAGACCAAAAAACCAAAAAAAAAACAAAAAAATATGGACCCAAGACCCTGCACTACCCATTTGTTTGGTTTTTTTGGTTCTCTCGGGTTTTTTTGCTATTTTTTCAAAAATGCAAACGAAACTTGAGGAAATCAATAAAAATACCAACCTTATGCCCCAGGCACTCTGACGTTATACCTGGCATTGTTTCTTGGTGTTTTTTGTTTTCTCGAGGGTGTTGCTAGTTTTCTTCTTTTGCCCTGAGGCAAACCTGGAGCAAAGTAAATCACGAAAAAGTGTCCTACCACAGGCCCCGAACCTCTTAAATAATATCCTAGGGATGATATTACACATTTGCTTGCAACATTATATTCTAAACTAAATAAATAAGGTCTAGTTAATTTTTTGATCCTTAATATTCCAAAATATATAGGTGACATAACACATGAATTTAGTAAATGGACTTTCCCTAAGAATTTTTTTAACTATTAACAAAATATGTTTCATGGAATTCGGACATAATAGATATCGGGCACCTACTTGTTTGTATTTCTTTGATTTTCCAATACCTGCAATTCACAAGACACATCTAGGTATAATAAATGAGATTACCATAAAATGCAAGATTTAACCACATTAAGTTAAGCCAGCCTAAATTATGCCATTCCTTGAACAACCCTATTCCCTAAAAGGTCCTGGAGCTATAAAAGAAATTGCAATCAAAATATAGTCTAGGTATAATAAATTCAGCCTGCCTAAACCCTGCATATTCCTGTAATGCTTGAGTATGTCAGCCACATAATTATCTAGGGGGAATACAAAATTAAACTTCAACTATGCTTGTCTTGAAAAAGAGCCCGATATTTGTATACTAGTAACATTTTCCAGGCATTATAAGTTTAGGCTTGCCCAGCACAAAATAAATTAATCATATTAAGTAAATTCTATTTGCCTGCCTGCCCCCAGCAAATATACCCTGCTTAAACTATATGTCTACCCCTGTAACAGCTCAAGAGTTTACCATTGACGAAATTTAGATATAGTCTTGGTCAAACAAAGGAAAAGCCACCTAAACTTTACATATCCCTGTAATGGCCCAGTATTTGCACTAACAGATTGATCTAGGTATAATGGATGAAGTGTGTTAAGAATACAATATCTGAATATATTGAATTCAGCCTGCTTAAACTTTTCCTATTCCTCAGAAGGCCCTAGGCCTACCAATCACATAGTAATCTAGGGATGGTTTAGGCCTAAAGTATACAGAGAGCTCACCTCAATTCTGCATAATATTGTAGAGGTCTCACATATACCAAAGTAAGGCAGTCCTGAGCCATACTTGAATCTCTTTATGTAATATTGCACTTAGAACAATTACTTAATTAGGCTTATATCCAAACATCTACAGACAATAAAATAAACATTTAGGGATTTCATCAAGCATACATGTTTGTTACTACTAGATCAGACACATTGCAATAATTACAAAAACGCATTCCCACAGCTGGCAGCTCTCTATTAGAAAGTATACAATCCTTGTGATCGTTGCCAATCCCTATAGTACTAAGCCTCCTGTAGTTTTCCTTTAATTGTCGAAAATTCCGATGAGATTGTAGAATCCTTGTGACTGTCACAACTTCGTGTAGAAAGTTTACAATGCTTCTTATTTTGTCGCCAATTCTTCTTACAGCGTGGTCGACTACAGAATTTCCTAATGGTTACAAATCCTGATGGGGACTGTACAATCCTTGTGACTGTCACAAATTCGTGTGGGAAAGCATACAGTCATTATGATTATTGCTAAGCCTGTTTTTTTGAGGCTACTATAAAGAATCCCTGTAACTGTCACAAACGCCCATTGTAGAATCCATGTGATGGTACGAAGTTCGTATCGGAAAGTTGAAAATCTTTGTGATTGCCGCCGATCTCTTGAATATGATAGGCAACTGTAAAATCTGTGTAATCGCTACAAATCCCGATGGGGATTGTAGAATCTTTGTGATTGTCACAACTTCGTACACGAAAGTTTACAACCTTTGTGATTGTCGCCAATCCCTACAGTATTACGCGCTCTTTTCAAATCCGTGTATTTGTGGCATACCCCGATGGGGAGCGTAGAATCCTTGCGACTGTCGCGAATCCGTTTCGGAAAGTATACCAGCCTTGTGACTGTCCAAGCCTTCCAATACTAAAGGCCATTGCAGAATCCCTGCAGCTGTCACAAATCCGGATCGGGATTGTAGAACCCTTGTGACTGTCGCAAATTTCTCAGGAAAAGTATAATACCCGTGCGATTGTCGCCGGACCTTGAATAAGAGGATAGGCTACCGTGATCGGATTTGTAAAAGAAAGTTTTACAACCCTTGTGAGCGTCGCCAATCCTCACAGTATTATAGGCTACTGTATAGAATCCTTGCGACTGGCTTAAGTCCCGATGGGGATTGTAAAATCGTTGTGACCATCACAAATTCGTACGGGGCAGTATACGCTTCTTGTGAACGCCGCCAATCCTTTTAATAGTGAAAGTTCAGAACCCGTATAATTATCACAAGTCCTGATGTTGATTGTAAAATTTTTCTGGCTGTCGCAAATTTGTATGGGAAAGTAAGCTGTTGTAGAATTTTTTAAGTGCCACAAATTTTGATGCGGCGTGTAGAATTTTTGTGACTATCACAAATTTGTGCGGGTAAGTATACGCTCTTCTGAGCGTGGCCAGTCCTTCTAGCGCTCTAGGCTACTATAGAATCCCTGTTACAAATCCTAGTGGGGATTGTACAATCTTTGTGACGGTCACAAATTTGTATCGGAAAGAATTCAAGTTTTGTGACCGTCGCCAAGCCTTACAGCATTTTACGCTATTCTAGAATCTTGTGATTGTCACAAATCCTGATGGGGGTTGTAGAATCTTTGTGGTGGTCAGAAATTTGTCTGGGAAAGTATACAAGCCCTGTGGCCATCACCGAACTTTTTAACAGTTTTGGCTACTATAGAGAATCTTTGCCACTGTCACGAATCCCGATGGAGATCGTAGAATCATTGTGATTGTCACAAATTCGTATGGGAGAGTTCGCGGGTTTTGTGACGGTCGCCACTCCCTAGTACGAAAGGCGATTGCGCAATTCTTGTAATTGTTAGAAATCCTAATGGGGATTGTAGCATCCTTGTCACAGTCTGGACAAGTCTACTATCCTTATGACCGTCGCCGACCCCTGTACTATTTTTAAATGACTTGAAATTTAGAAACCTTGTGAGGGTCACAAATTTTGTGGATGGGATTGTGGAACCTTTGTGGCGGTCACACATGCATATGGGAAAGCATACAATCATTGTGATTATTACTAATCCCTTTAGTTTTTGACCTATTATATAGAAGCCATGTAATTCTACCAAATCCTGATGCGGCTTGCAAAATCTTTGTAACCGTCGAAAATTCGATCGGGAAAGTATTGAATTTTTGTGGCCGTCGCTAATACTTTCAATATTTCAGGCTATTACAGAGAATCCTTGTAATTGTCACAAATCCTGATGGGGATTGTAGAATCGCCGTGGCCGTCACAAATTCGGCCAATACTTTAATTATTATTTGCTACTACAGAGAGTCTCTGTAATTGTCGCAAATCCCGATCAGGATTGTAGAATCCTTGTGACTGTCACAAGTTCGTGTGGGAAACTTTACAATCTTTGTGATTGTCGCCGATCCGTTTAATACTATTAACTACTCTATAGAATCTCTGCAATTGTCGCAAGATCCCGATGTGGATTGTAGAATCTTTGTGACGGTCGCAAATTCGTATGGGGAAGTTTACAATACGTGTGACTGTCGCCGACTCCCGATGGGGATTGTAGAATCCTTGCGCTTGTGACAAATTCGTATTGGAAAGTTGACTATCCGTGTGATTGTCGCCAAACGTACAGGTTACAAATCTTCATGGGGGTTGTAGAATTTTTGCGACCGGCGCAAATTCGTATGGGAAAGCATACAATCCGTGTGACCATCGCCAATCCCTATAGTATTATTGGCTACTATATAGAATCCCTACAACTATCGCAAATCTCGAACAATTTTTGTGACCATGGCCAGTCCTTTTCCGATTTTAGGCTACTAAATAGAATCCCTGTAATTGCCCCAAAACTGGATCGGGATTGCGCAACCTTTGTAACCGCCACAAGTTCGTATAGGAGAGTTTACAATTTTTGCGACGGTCGCCAATCTCTACAGTATTGTTGGCGATTATGTAGAATTCTTGCAATCGTCACAAATCCGGAAACATTCTTGTGACCGATGCCAAGCCTAATGATATTTTAGGCTCTTAAATAGAATCCTTGCAACTGTCCCAAAACCCGATGGGCCGATGGGGATTGTAGAATCATTGTGACCGTCGCAAATTCGTATGGGGAAGTTCATGCTCCTTATCACCTTCGCCAAGCTATTATAGGCCACTTGAGAACCCTTGTAATTGTGACAAATCCCGATGGGGATTGTAAAATCTTTCTGACGGTCACAAATTCGTATGGGAAAGCATACAAGCTTTATTACCGTCGCCAGTCCACGTCCGTGCTACGAAGATTTGAAATCAATTTCATGTCAAAGCAGGTACATCACAAGCCAATGACATCTCAAATCAGTCACATCTCCAATCACTTACATCATAATGATAACACATCAAGACATCTCAAACCAATTTCATTTCTAATCACCCACATGACAAATTAATGGCATAACTGAGCACAAACCTATTACATGTCCAAGCAATTATATCACAAATCAATGACATCGCACATCAAATACATCACAAATCAATTACATAGCAAATCTGTTGCATAACACATTTCATCTCTAATCACTCACATCAAAAATTAATGGCATGACACACGGATTTGATCACAAACCAATGACATGTCCAAGCAATTATATCACAAAGCAATGACATCGCACATCAAATACATCACAAATCAATTACATAGCAAATCTGTTGCGTAACAAATCAGTGAAAAAACGCATCAAGTACATTTCCAAACATTTACATCACAAATCAACTCAGCGCTATTTCGCGTGATTTCGGAGACGTCTTGGATCCTGACTTATGTGGCAGGCATGGTATTTTGAGCGTGTTGATGATCTTGGAAGTGCGGAAAGCCGGTCGTTAGATTTGTCAGGAAACCGTCTGCTTTTTCGTGTAAAACGTTTTGCATTTGATCGCGAAAGCAGCCTTGCCGAGCAGACGGGTCCCATGACCATCTCGGTTTAGTTCGGGTTTGGTTTGGGTTTGCTTCGGGCTTGTTTTTTCTGACGGTGGCCAAAAAATGAGCATGTCGAAGTTGGCATGTTAATTTTGCGTGGCAGGTGTGGTATTCGGTGCATTTGGAGCTGCTCTGGAATTGCTTTTCGCTGTGGCAGGTGTTGGATCCTGACTTTGTTTGACAGGTGCGGAACTTTCACCATGTGGATGATGTTGGAAGTTCGAAAAATGGAAGAAGTCTCGCGCGAAATGCGTTTTTGATCATGAGATTCGTCACGAAACGATTTGTTTTTTTCGTGAAAAACGCCTGGTGCTTTATCCCGGAAGTAGCCTTGCGGAGGGGACGGGCCCCGGACGGTCTTGGGTTGGCTTCGGAAACTGTCCGTGTGATTGTCGTCGAGAACTGATGTTCAAGACGATTAATTTTCGGAGGAAGTCGCGCGAAAGCTTCGTCTCAGATATCCGCGGTTCGTTTTGGAGACTATCGGTGCGACGGTCTTCAAAAAATCGCGTTCAAGATTCATTTTCGGAGGAGGACTCGCGTGAAAGCATTGCTTCGGGCAGTATCCGCGCGACCATCGCCAAAAAATGAACGCGCTGATTTTGGCATGTTGATTTTGCGTGGCAGGCGTGGTATTTGGTGCGCGTGGAGCTGCTCTGGGATCGGTTTCCGCAATGGCAGGGATGTTTCAAGTGATGTGGGTGAAGTGTTGTGCCCTCACTTTGAATGGCAGGTGGCATTTGGTGCTAGCGGAGATACTGGGATTGCTTTCTGCAATGGCAGGGCTGTTTCAGGTGATGGTGGAGAAGTGTTGGATCTTGACTTTGTGTGGCAGGTGTGGCGTTTGGTGCGCGCGGGCTTGTTATGGAATGGGTTTCCGCAATGGCAGGGCTGCTTCAAGTGATGCTGGAAAAGTGTTGGACCTTGACTTTGTGTCGCAGCTGTGGCACTTTGTCCATTGGAGCTGCTTTGGGATCGCTTTCTGCAATGGCAGGGCTGTTTCAGGTGATGCTAGAGAAGTGTTGGATCCTGACTTTGTGTGGCCAGGTGGCATTTGGTGGGTATGGAGCTGCTCCTTTCCGCAATGGCAGGGGGCTGTTTCAAGTGCTGGCGAGGAAGTGTTGGATCTTGACTTTGTAGTACCTTGTAGTACTTTGTCATATTTGGTAGTACCTTGTAGTGTTTAGTAATATTTGAGAGTGCTTTCAAAAATTTTGCTGTACTTTGTAGTACCTCGGCAGACTTTTGAATACTTTGTAGTATTTTGCAATAGTTCGTAGTACTTCGTAGTAAGTTTCAGAGCCGCGTAGTACGTTGTAATATTTTAAAATATTTCAAGATAGTTTAGAGTACACTGTAATACCTTACAATACATTGTAATGCCTTGTACCACCTTGTAGTGCGTTGTGATACCTTGTAGTACGTTGTAGTACCTTGTAGTACGTTGTATTGCGTTTTGCTCTGGTACGTTTTTTTTTGGTACGTTTTTTTCTGGTACCTTTTGTCTTGGCATGTTTTGTCCTGGTACGTTTTCTCTTGCCACAGGTTGCTCTAGTTTGTTTTGTCTTGGTACGCGTTGCTCTGGCATGTTTTGTGTACGTTTTGCCCTGGTACGTTTTGTTTTGGTACGTTTTGCTCTGGTACGTTTGTTCTTGGTACGTTTGGTGTGGTGTGGGGTGGTGTGTGGGGTGGGGTGGTGTGCGGTGTGGTGTGGTGTGTTTTGTTGGGCGCGTTGTGGCGTGTGGTGTCGTGTGTGTTGCGGTGCGGTGTTGCGTTGCGTTGCGGTGTGTTGTGTTGTGATGTGTTGAGATGTGGTGTGGTGTGGCTGGGTGTTCGTGTGGTGTGTAGGTGCGGTGTCTTGGTGTGGTGTGGTGTGGTCTGGTTTGGTGTTGTTGTTGGTGTTGCGTGTTGGTGTGGTGTGTGATGGCGTGGTGTGTTGGTGTGGCGTGGTGTGTGGTTTGTGCTGTGGTGCGGTGTGTTCGCCGCCGCCTCGCGCGGATACTACTTGTAATATAGGCTGCTGAAGAATCTCTGTGACTGTCGCAAATCTCGATTGGGATTGTAGACTTCTTGTGACGGCCACAAATTCGTATGGGAAAGTATACAGTGCTTTTGACTGTCGCCAATCCTTATAGTATTAAACGCTTTTTTATAGAATCTTTTGTAATTGTCAGATTCTTGATGGAGATTATACAACCTTTCTTGTTGTCACAAATCCGTATGGGAAAGTATACAATCCTTCCAATTGCCTCCAATCTCTATAGTATTGTGGGCTAATTATAGAGTCCCTGTTACTGTCGCAAGTTACGATGAGGATTAGTAGAACCCTTGGCGAGCGTCGCAAATTCGTATGGGAGGTATTGCGTTTTTTTGACCGTCGGCGACCCTTTTTAATATTATATGCTAATGTCAGAATCCCTGTGGCTGTCACGAGTCCCGATGGGGATTGTAAAATTTTTGCGGCGGACGCCAATTCGTATGGGAAACCATACAACCTTTGTGACCGTCGCCAATCCTTTTTTTCGTCGTATACGCGAAAGGGATTCTTGTAATTGTCTCAAATCCCGATGGGGATTGTAGAACCTTTTTGACCGTCAAAAAAAGTCGTATGGGGAAGTACGCAATGCTTATCATTGTCGCCAATTTTTATCATATTCGAGCTATTCGCTGGAGATTGTATATTTTCGTGACCGCCGCAAAGTCGTACTAGAAAGTACACAATCCCCGTGACTGTCGCCAATGTCTACAATAATATTTTAGGCCTCTATAGAAATTTTGGGGCTGCCGCAAATCCCAATGCGGATTGTAGAATCCTGGCGACGGTCGCGCATTCGTATCGGAAAGTATTGCTGCCAATCCCTGTAATTTTCATGCTGCTATAGAATCCCTGGGGTTGTCAGGGGTCCCGATGGGGGCTGTAGAACCCCTGTAACTGTCACAACTTCGTATGGCAAAGTATACAATCCTTGTGACCGTCGCCGCCCTTTTAATATTATAGGCTATTATCAAGTTTTCGTAACGGTCACAAATCTCGATAGGGATTGTAGAATCCGTGTGGCTGTGACACATTCGCATGGGAAAGCACGCAATCCTCGCGATTGTCGCCAATCTCTAATTTGTTTTTGGGCTGTTATAAAAAGTTTGCGCCTGTCACAAATCCTCTAGAATCCTTGTGAACGTCACCAATTCCTATGGGAAAGTTCAGAATCTCAGTGACCGTCGCGAATTCGTATAGTATTGTAGGTTACTATAGAATCCCTGCAATTGTCACAAGTCCCGATGGGGATTGTAAAATCATTGTGACCGCCACGCATTCGTATGGGAAAGTATACAGTCCTTGTGATTGTCGCCGATCGTTCTATTACTTTAGGCTATTTTTTCAAATCCTTGTGACGATTACAAATCCCGAGAGGGATTGTAGAATCCTCGTGAGGGTCACAAGTTCGTATGGTAAAGTATAAAATCTTTGTGACCGACGCCAATGATTTTTGTACTGTAAGCTGTTTTAACATCCCTGTTATTGTCAGAATTCCTGATGGGGATTGTAAAATGTTTCTGACCGTCACACATTCGTATGGGGAAATTTACAATCCGGATTATTGTCGCCAATCCGTTGATTTTACAAGTTTTTTGAAAACTGTTACCAATCCCGATGAGAATTGTAGAATCTCTTGTGCTTGTCACAAGTTTGTATTGGAGGGTTTACAATGTTGTGATTGTCACCAATCGCTATAGTATTATGGGCTACTATATACAAACCCTGATAATGTCGCAACTCCCGATGGTGATTGTAAAATTTTTGCGGCGATCACAATTTCGGACGGGAAAGTGCGCAGTTTTTTGTGATTGTCGCCAGTCCTTAAATATTGTAAGTTATTGTAGAATCCTTCTAATTGTTATAAATCCCAATGGGCATTGTAGAATCTTTCTGGCCGTGATAATTTATATGGGAAAGGTACAATTTTTGTGACCCTCGCTAATCCTTTCAATATTTTAGGGTATTTGACAATCCTTTTATAATTGTCAAAAATCCCGATGGGGAGTGTAAAAATTTTTGACCGCCGCAAGTTCGTATGGGAAAGTATGTAATTTTTGTGACCGTCGTAATCTCTATAGTGCTATTGGCTACTTTAGAATCCCTGTCATCGTCGTAATTCCCAATGGGAATCATCGTATCCTTGTGACCGTCGCAAATGTGGATGGGGAAATAAAGCATCATTGCGGGCGTCGCCAATCCCTGCAATATTATGATAGGGTCCGTGGGATTGTCGTAAACCCTGGTGGAGATTGCAGAATCCTTGTGATGGTCACTAATTAATTCGTATGGGAAAGTAAATAATCCTTGTGATCGTCGCCAAACCTTTTAGTATTCTAAGCTATTTTAGCATCCTTGTAATTGTTACAAATCCCGATAGGGACTGTAGAATCTTTCTGACCGTTAAAAAATTCGTATGCGGAACTTTGCAATGCTTATCATCGTTACTAATTTTTTTATCATATTCGAGATAATCGCTGGAGATGGAATATTTTCGCTGTAAAGTATACAATCCCCGTGACTGTCGCTAATGTCTATAATATTTTAAGCCTCTATAAAAATTTTGGGGTTGTTAAAAATCTTAACGGGGTTTGTAGAATTCTTGCGAAGGTTTATATTCGTATGGGAAAGTAGACAATTTTGGTCACTGATGCGAATTTATATACTAATGTAGGTTATTATAGAATCCCTGTAATTGTTTTTGGAAGACGTTTTGCGCGAAATATGAATTATATTGAATTGAATTATTTGTTTTGTGACAAAACCTTGTGGTTCCTCGTGGAAAATGTGTCCCAAGATGTTTAGTGTGTGGTGTGGTGTGGTGTCGTGCGCTGTGGTCTGGTGTGTTGTCTGCTGTGATGTGATGCATTGTCTTGCGGCGTGGTGTCGTGTGGTGTGGGGTGGTCTGTGTGTACTGGTCTGTGTTTTTGTGTCCGTAGTAATGCGTGGTGTGCCGTGTTGGTTTTGTGTGCTGGTGTTGTGTGCGGTGATCTGTTGTGGTGCGTGGTGTGTTGTGCGGTGTGATTGTTTGTTGTGCTGGCTATGCTTGCTGAGTTTCTTGACGTGGTGTATTGTGCACTGTGGTGTGCATTATGGAGGGAATTAATTTATAAAACGAAATTTCTTTCTTATAGGTTTTTTCAGCTTGGAAATTTCCGCTCCCGCCTTATACAGGTACTATTTGCATTATAGCCCAGTATAGTTACTATATTTGGATTGACGTAATTTTACGATAGTAAGAAAGATGGTTAGGAAAGTATATAATCCTTATGGTTGTCGCATTTCATTACAATAGAATAAGCTATTTTAGGATCCCGAATTTTGTAATGGAAATTATAAAATTGTTGTGTGTATTATAAGTATAGATGGAAAAAAATCTGATGTTTATAATTGTCGCTAATGTCTGTGATATTATTAACTATTGGAGAGAATCCTTTTAGCTGTTACATATCCTCATGGGAATTAACAAATTTTTCTAATGGTTATAAGTTTTCATAGAGATATTTATGATTTTTTGATTGTTACTAACCCCTATAATATTTAAATATCATTCAAAAAATTGTATAATTTATTGAAATTCCGATGGGATATATAAAATTTCTTTAAATATTTTGCACTTTTTTTGGGTAAATATTTTTTGAATAGTTATTAATAATTTTTGATGATTTAAATTGTTAGAAAATATTATCAAAGGAAGTTTCGATACGAAAGTTCCGTGTTACGAACAACCCCAATGGCTACTGTAACTGATGGCTAAAGCAAGTGATCTCTAGGGCAAGAGATGTCTAGAGCAAGAGATGGCCAGAGCAAGAGATGTCTAGAGCAAGAGATGTCAAGAGCAAGAGATGTCTAGAGCAAGAGATGCCTGAAGCAAGAGATGTCAGGAGCAAGAGATGTCTAGAGCAAGAGATGTCAATAGCAAGAGATGTCTAGAGCAACAGATGTCTGGAGCAAGAGATGTCTGAAGCAACAGATGTCTGAAGCAAGAGATGTCTAGAGCAAGAGATGCCTGAAGCAAGAGATGTCAAGAGCAAGAGATGTCTAGAGCAAGAGATGTCTGAAGCAAGAGATGTCAAGAGCAAGAGATGTCTAGAGCAAGAGATGTCTAGAGCAAGAGATGTCTAGAGCAAGAGATGTCAAGAGCAAGATATGTCTAGAGCAAGAGATGTCAAGAGCAAGCGATGTCTAGAGCAAG
>VSDK01007609.1:53434-64911 GCA_009767595.1 Symbiodinium kawagutii | reverse complement strand
ATAAATATATGGTAATATTAATTATAATTATTAAAAATTTAAATAATATTTTAATTTTTTTTTTTAAATTTAAAAAATTTAAAAATAATTAAAAATTATATATTTTTTTTTTTTTAATTTTTATCAGGCTCAAAAAATTTATTAAATTTTGAAAAAAATAAGCATTATTATTAAAAATTTTAATAGCCATAAAATTTTACTAATTTTTTATACCAAAATTTACTAAATTATCTAAGGTTTTTTATAAGCGCCAAAAAATTAATTCTAATTAATAAAATTAAAACAAAGTATTTGTATTTTTTTGACTGCGCATTGATAAGTATGCTTTTGATTCACAATAATTACAGTAATTAATTTGATTGTCTTGCCAAAACCAACAAATGCAGTGACAAGGCCTTTGGGAAACACTCGTATTTGTCCTACCAAACAAACGCAATGTTTTCAAAACGTCTCATGTACTTTTATTCTTGCATACACAAAACAACAGAATTCTTGTGCCAGCGTTGTGCAAACAACAAAATGTTTTTTGGCCCAGGGATTGGCAAAAAAGCGTTTGAAATTGAAAAAGTATTATTGGCCACAAATACGATGCGTGACAAAGAAAAATTTATTATGTGGTGAAAAAAATAAATAATTTATACGGAATTTTTTTTTCACAAATTTAATAAAAATTTGGATACTACTGCTTCCAAAATTTCTTGATTTGTCTTGAAAAAAAAAACTTGCTGGAAGTTTTTCCCAAATTTTCGAAGAAATGTTTTGCCCGAATCTTGTTTCCCTTGATTTTTTCTCAAAGGTAAGGTTGATGTGTCATATATCTTACTGGGAAACCATCAGTCCTCCTTTTTTTTCACCTCCATGCTTCTTTTGGGACAAACTCATCAAAGTCAATCACGGTCAAAACCTCCGAAGAAAAAATCCCTCGGGTTTAATCAGCAAAGAAACGATCCACGGAAAAACAAAACGGTGTGGATACTAGATCTTCTTTTTTTGCGTACCTGGAAAAATTCACAGAATTGTAAAAACACAATTGCACAAAATAAAGGATCAAAATTGCTTTCTTTTTTCACAACAAAATTTCTTGGATTTTTTTGTTTCTTTTAAATAAGATTACACCTTGCTTTTTTCGATCTGCTGTCTGTGCCTTGCTGCGCAAAAAAAAATATTTGTGATTTGATGGCATAAAAAAAAATTTTTTAGAAATGATTGCGGGATAAAAAAATTCAAAAATTGACGGCAAGGTGATGTTTCATCCCAATGATCGCATGAAGACGGCACACATTTTTGACATTCTGGGTCACATTTGCGCATTCTTTGTGTGAATGCGCAAACATTGAACGTCCAAAATGGAAGAAAAATTGCGATTTTGACATGGCCATCGTGATCGTTCTGCTTTTTCTTGACATTGATCGTCAAAAACTGGGGAAAAATTGCGATTTTGAAATTTGGTCGTGACCATTTGGCGTTTTCTCTCAAAAAATGAGGAAAAATGCGATTTTGAAAATCCGGTTGTCACCGTGTCGCGTTTTCCCGACATTGAACGTCCAAAATGGAAGAAAAATTGCGATTTTGAAATTGCGGTCGTGACTGTTTCGCGTTTTCTCGACATCAGACATCAAAAACTGCGGTGAAATTCCGGTTTTGGACCTGCTTCTTACTACGTTTTGTCTCCGTGCGTTTTGCGTTGGTACGTTTTGCTCGGGTATGCAGTATGTTTTGTCTTGGTGCGTTATGCCTTGTGTCTTGGTACGTTTTGTCTTCCTGCGCTTTGCCTTGGTGCGTTTTACTCGGGTATGCTTTGCTTTCGTACGTTTGATTTTGGTATGTTTTGCTCTTGGTGCGTTTGCTCTTGGTTCGTTTTGCTCTGGTACGTTTTGCTCTTTGTACATTTGCTCTTGGTAAGATTTGCTGTGGTACGTTTTGCTGTGGTATATTTTGTTCTTGGTACGTTTTGCTCTGGTACGTTTTGCTGTGGTACGTTTTGCTGTGGTACGTTTGATCTTGGTATGTTTTTCCTTTGGTGCGTTTTGCTCTGGCACTTTTTGCTTTGGTACGTTTTGCTGCGGTACGTTTTGCTCTGGTACATCGTGCATTTTGTCTTGGTAAGTTTGATCTTGCTATGTTTTGCTGTGGTACGTTTTGCTGTGGTACGTTTGGCTGTGGTACGTTTTGCTGTGGTACATCGTGCATTTTACCTTGGTAAATTTGATCTTGCTACGTTTTGCCGTGGTATGTTTGATCTTGGTACGTTTTGTTGTGCCATGTATTTTATCTTGATATGTTTTGTCTCGGTGCATTTTGCCTTGATACATTTTACTCTGGTACGTTTTACTGTGATATATTTTGCTCTGGTGTATTTTGCCTTGGTATGTTTTACTTTGGTATGTTTTAGTGTGGTATATTTTGCTCTGGTATGTTTTATTGTGGTACCTTTTCCTGTGGTATGTTTCACTCTTGGTACGTTTTGGTCTTGGTACGTTTTACCGTGGTATGTTTAATCTTTTTTGCTGTGGTATGTTTTGCCCTGGTACGTTGTATCTTGGTTCTTGGTACGTTGTGCTGCCCTATACGTTTTGTCTTGGTACGTTTTGTTTTGGTGTGTTTTAACTTGGTATATTTTACTCTGGTACGTTTTACTGTGGTATGTTTTGCTCTGGTATGTTTTGTTGTGGAACCTTTTACTGTGGTATGTTTTGCTCTTGGTACGTTTTGCTCTTGGTAGGTTTTGCCGTGGTATGTTTAATCTTGGTATGTGTTGTTTTGGCGCGTTTTGCTCTGGTATGCTTTGCTTTGGTACATTTTACTGTGGTACGTTTTACTGCGGTACATTGTACATTTTGCCTTGGTAGGTTTGATTGCGTTTTGCCTTGGTACATTTTGCTCTGGTACGTTTTGCTGCTGTACGTTTTGCTTTGGTAAGTTTTGCTGTGGTATGTTTTGCTCTTGGTACGTTTTGCTCTTGGTATGTTTTGCCTTGGTACGTTTTGCCGTGGTATGTTTTGCTGCGGTACGTTTTGGTCTGTGGTGGGTTGTAAGTTTTGCCTTGGTACGTTTTTCCTTTGGTGCATTTTGCTCTGGTACGTTTTGCTTTGGTATGTTTTGCTGTGGTACGTTTTGCTGTGGTACGTTGTGTCTGGGTACGTTTTACTGTTCTACGTTGTGTCTTGGGCTAATTGCCTCTGGTGCTTTTTGCTGTGGTACGTTTAGGCCTTGTATGTTTTGCTCTGTGGTACGTTGTCAATTTTGTTTTGGTACGTTGTGTCTTGGTAGGTTTTGCTGTGGTACGTTGTATACGTTTATTTGGCCTTGGTATGTTTGATCTTGGTATATTTTACGGTGGTGCGTTTTGCTTTGGTACATTTTGCGGTGGTATGCATCAAACCTTCCTATGCCGTATTGCAAAGTCGATGCAATGGGGACTGTCCGGACAAGGGTCCTCCCCTGCCGCATCGGCCGCTGAATCATTGCCCGCTGCCGAACCAGATCCAAATTCAATTTACGCGGTGTCTCTTGGCGCGGCATTGCTGGACGAAGCACCTTGGCCAGCAGCTTCACGTTTTACTCTGTGGTGCGTTGTAAGTTTTGCCTTGGTATGTTTTGCTTTGGTACGTTTTACCTTGGCACGTTTTGCTTTGGTATGTTTTGCTGTGGTACGTTTTGCTGTGGTACGTTGTGTTTTGCTACGTTTTGCTCTGTGGTACGTTGTCAATTTTGTTTTGGTATGTTGTGTCTTGGTAGGTTTTGCTGTGGTACCTTGTATACGTTTGGCCTTGGTACGTTTGATCTTGGTATGTTTTGCGGTGGTACGTTTTGCTTTGGTATGTTTGCTGTGGTATGCATCAACCTTCCCATGCCCTTTTGCAAAGTCAATGCAATGGGGACTGTCCGGACAAGGACCCTCCCCTGCCGCATCGGCCGCTGAATCATTGCTCGCTGCCGAACCAGATCCAAATTCCTTTTGCGCGGTGTCTCTTGACGCGGCATTACTCGACGAAGCACCTTGGCCAGCAGCTTCACCATCCTGGCGCGACCCAGACCCCGTGCCTCTCCCTCCAGCAGTGTCACCATGTTGGGAGGCTTGCTCACCTTTGGGTGTCCATGTTCGACCCTTTCTTTCAGGCGCAATGTACGGAACATCCCAAAATTCAGGTTTCACATTTATCGCTGCTTCTGTACACAGCCTTTCGTGCACAGGTCAGACATATGTTTTGGTAGGTTTTGCAGTGTTGTTTTTTTCGATGGAAGATATGGAAATTTCCAAAGAAAATTAAAATGGTAAAAAAAAGGAGATTAATTGGGTACAAGTATTTTTGTTTGGAGAAAACTTGTGGATCTGCACAAAAAGAATGATGAATTTTGACGATGGAACCAAAATTGATGTGGTATTCAAAAAACGAAGCATCTTGGTACAAGTCTTTTTTGGCGAAATATATTGAAATTTCCAAAGAAAATTAAGATGGTGTAAAAAAATAAGATAAATTTAGTACAAGTATTTTTGCTTGGAGAAAATTTGTAGCTCTGCACAGAAAGAATGATGAATTTTGACGATGGAACCAAAATTGATGTGGTATTCAAAAAATGAAGCATCTTGGTACAAGTATTTTTTGGCGCAATATATTGAAATTTCCAAAGAAAATTAAGATGGGGAGAAAAAATGAGATTGATTTGGTACAAGTATTTTTGTTTCGAGAAAACTTGTAGACCTGCACAGAAAGAATGATGAATTTTGATGATAGAATCAAAATTGATGTGGTATTCAAAAAACGAAGCATCTTGGTACAAGTCTTTTTTGGCGAAATATGTGGAAATTTCCAAAGAAAATTAAGATGGTGCAAAAAAATGAGATTAATTTGGTACAAGTATTTTTGTTTGGAGAAAACTTGTAGATCTGTACAGAAAAAATGGTGAATTTTTATGATGGAATCAAAGTTGTTGTGATACTCAAAGAAACGAAACATCTTGGTACAAGTCTTTAGGGTGCAATATATGGAAATTTCCATAGAAGATCGAGATGGTGCAAAAAGATCAGGTTGTTTTGGTACAAGTCTTTTGATGTGTGTATACCTTGCAATTGACCATAGAAGAATGAGTTTTTTTTGTTGGGCTCTGAAGGATGGAAGTCTCCATTGGAAGTATTGTCTGGCATTGTCAACATTTTTGCTGCGACAAATATCATGTGATGCTGTATTTAGGATGGTGAAATTCCTTGCCGCGTTTGGAATGTTCGAACCTCAATGTTAGCAGTTAAAATGCGGAGGGTTGTTTATTTGATTTGTTTTGTTCAGTGAGCAGGGATTTTGGGAAATGTCATTAAAATCTCATTGAGGGCATCATGATCCCAGTTTGTTTTGATTGCCCTCAGGAATCAATGTGTTGAATGGAATGGCGTTTGAGCATTTTATTTAATAGAATTTCAAGTGTGATGGAAGCGCGCGACGCTGGAGGTGGTGGCTGGCAAGAACATGGCATTGCCTGTGCGACCCTGGAGGACGGAGTTCAAGGGCTGAGTTGCACGGATCTGGAATTTTTTTACTGGTGTTTTCATTTTGTTGACTTTGATGATTCAGTGCGCGCTGCGCTTCTCTTGGTTCAAGGTGAGCCATGCATGTTGAATTGTGAATGTATTCTGAGGTCAAGTTATCTTCTGAGCAAGAAGCACTTCTGACTTCGGCTTGGACTGATGCACCCAAGATGATCTTACTTTTGTGGTGCAAAGGACAATTTTAGACATGTGTCTATACCAGCATGGACTGATCAAACCAGCCATTCTTGTTTTTTCCTGCGCCAATTAAGGCTGATATTGCAACTGGACAACTACACCTTTCCGCAGATGCCTTCGCACGACTGCGTACAAATATCGACCGTTTTTTCTGATGCATACACATCCCGTTGCACGCACAATTACATCAACAACCAATCTTCGACATGTTCTTCTCTTCAACTATTTTACATCATCATCCTTCTCAGCATACCCATCGTCAAAAACATCTTCATGATCATCATCATCACCTTCATCACCATCATCATCTTCATCAGCGCCACCATCATCATCAACATCACCACCGCCACCATCATCATCATCATCACCATCGTCATCACCATCATCATCATCATCATCATCATCATCATCCATTTCAAAGATCACGACGTTAGTCTGCTTGAATTAGTATATCGGAGGCTTGTATAACATTGCCTTTCTCGCTCTCGGGCCAACCGTCATCTAGTTTCTTGCAAAACATTTCAATGCAGATATCTTTACCTCTTGGCAAGATAAAAGGTTCAACTTTTTGCGAGATTTTCTTTCTTTTCTGGTGGGGGGCCGGCACGGTCTAGTGGAAATAACGTCTTTCCTCAAGCGTCGGACCTGGTATTCAATCCCCGGGTACAATACTAGATGGACAGGCGGGCAGCTACTCCTACCCTGTAGTTAAGGGAATAAGCTAACCAACTGCCCGACAAACCTACTACTTTCTTTTTTCCTGCAAAACATATAAGGATATCTTCACCACATCCTGGCACGATAACAATTTCAACTTTTTGTGAGTTTTCTTTCTTTTTCCTTATAAGATATATCAGGACAAATATCTTCACAACATCTGGGCACGATGAACATTTCAACTTACAAAAAAATTTTCGATTTTTTTTACGAAATATTTCAAGATAAATATTTTTACCAGATCCTGGCAAGATGAAATTTCAACCTTTAGGGAGTTTTTTTTTAATACCGGACATATCAAGATAGATATATCTCTTCACCATATCTTGGCAAGATAATATTTTGGACTTTTACCGAGGAGTTCTTTCTTTTCTCTGGTAAGAAATATCAAGGTGGATATTTTTACCATATCTTGGCAAAATAAAAATTTCAACTCTTAGCCAGTTTTTCAATCTTGTCATTTTGAAGACACATCTTAGCAAGATTAAAATTTCAACTTTTAGTAATTTTTTTCTTTTACGAGAAATTTCAAGACAGACATTTTCATTATATCTGGGCAAAATAAAAAAATTCGACTTGTAGCAAGCTTTTCTGTTTTTGGCAAAACACATAAAAACAAACATCTTTGTTACATCTTGGCAAAATAAAAATTTCAACTTTGAGCGAATTATTTTTTCTTTTTTCTTACAAGACACATCAAGACAGACATCTTCACCACATCTTGGCAAGATAGAAATTCAGACTGTTAACCAATTTTGCGTTCTTTCCTTTTGTACTTCATGTCAAGATAGATAGCTTCACCATATCTTAGTACGATGAAATTTTTCATTTTTAGCGCGTTTTTTTTACTTTTTCTCTTGCAAGACATATCAAGACAGACATCTTCACCACACCTGGGCAAAATAAAAAATTTGATTTTTGGAAGGTTTTTCTTTTTTGTCTTGTAAGACATATCAAGGCAGATATCTTCACCACATCTTGGCAAGATAAAAATATCAACTTTTAGGGCTTTTTGATTTTTCTTGTACAAAAACATTTCAAGACAGACATCTTTACCACATCTGGGCACGAAAACAATTTCAACTTTTAGCAAATTTTTCGACCTTTTCTCTTGCGAGACATTTCAAGACAGATATCTTCACCACATCTTGGCAAGATAATACTTTCAACTATTAGCGACTTTGGAAATTATTTTTTTTGTAAGAAAAGTTAAGCCAGACATCTTTACCACATCTTGGCAAGATATTGTTTTGTAAACGACATTTTCTTTCTTGCCTATTGCAAGACAATTCCAGACAGATATCTTCACCACATCTTGGCAAGATAATACTTTCAACTTTTAGCGAATTTTTGAATAATTATTTTACAGGAAAAAATCAGATATCTTTACCACATCTTGGCAAGATGAAAATTTTAATTTCTAGTGACATTTTCTTTCTTGTCTATTGCAAGACATTTCCAGACAGATATCTTCACCACTTCTTGCCAAGATGAAAAGTTCAACTTTGAGCGGGGTTTTTTTCTCTTGGCAGATAAACCAAACTTTTAGCGAATTTTTCTTTCTTTTTCTCTTGTAAGACATATCAAGACAGAAATCTTCACTACATTTGGGCAAAAGAAAAAAAATCAACTTTTAGCGAGTTTTTCTTTCCATTTTCTTGCAAGACAAGTCAAGACAGACTTCTGTACCCACTTTGGGCAAAATAAAAACTTCAAATTTTAACAATTTTTTTCTTTCCTTTTACAAGACATTTCAATACAAACATCTTTGCCACATCTTGGCAGGCTGAAAAGTTCAAACTTTGGCGAGTTTTTCTTTTTTTTCCAGCTTTGAGCGAGTTATTTTGTCTTTTCTCTTGCAAGACAAATCAAAACAGGCACTTATACCACATCTTGACAAAATAAAAATTTCAACTTTCAGTAATTTTTTCGATCTTTTCTCTTGTAAGACAAATCAAAACAAACATCTTCAAAATATCTTGGCAAGACGAAAATTTCAAATTTTAGCGAATTATTTTTTCTTTTCCTTTTAAAGACATATTCAGACAAATATCTTTCCCATACCTTGGCAAGATAAAATTTTTTTTAACTTTTAGCTCAATTTTCTTCCTTTTCTTCTTCATTCAAAAAATATCAAGACAGATATCTTCACCACATCTTGGCAAGATGGAAGTTTCAACTTTTAGCGAGCTTTTCTTTTTTGTTTTTCACAAGACATGTCAAGACAGGCATGTTCACCGTTTTTTGGCATGATGAAAATTTCAATTTTTTGTAATTTTTTTTGTCTTTCTCTTGCGAAACATTTCAAAAGATATCAATTTTGACTGTAGCTTAGCAAAATGAACATATCAATTTTTAGCGAATTTTTCATTCTTCTCTCTTACAAGATATTGGAAAAATATTATTATTGACCACATCTTGGTAAGATAAAAATTCCAACTTTTAGCCATTTTTTCTTGCTTTTTCCTGTCAAGTTACATCAAGACAGACATCTTCACAATATCTTGGCTAGATAAGAAATTCAAATTTTTGCGAGTTTTTGTTTCTTTTTTCTTTTAAAAAAATAAAGACAGACATCTTTACCACATTTTAGTAAGAAAAAAATTCAAACTTTGAGGGGTTTTTTCCTTTTCCTTTTCAAGAAATATCCAGACAAATATTTTCACCAGACTTTATCAAGATAAAAATTTCAAATTTTAGCGCAATTTTCTTCTTTTCTTGGTGAGGAAACATCAAGACAAACATTTTTCACCACATCTTAGCAAGATAAAAATTTTAACTTAAAAAAAATATGTCGTTTTTCTTGCAAGACAAATCAAGACAGAAATCTTCACCACATCTTGGTCAAATAAAAACTTCAACTTTTAGCGAATTTCTTGTTTTCTCTCTTGCAAGACATTTCAAGACAAATGTCTTCACCACATCTTGGCAAGATGAAAATTTCAACTTTTAGGGAGCTTTTCTTTCTTGTCTTTTACAAGACATATCACAAAATATCAATCTTGACCATATCTTGGCATGATGAAAATTTCAACTTTTAGTGAATTTTTCTCTCTTTTTCTTTTACAAAACATGTCAAAAGATATCTCGACCGTAATTTGGCAAGATAAACATTTTCCACTTTTAGCGAGTTTTCCATTTTTCTCTCTTACAAAATATTTCGAAAAATATTATTGTTAACCATATCTTGGCAAGATAAAAACTCCAGCTTTTAGTTATTTTTTCTTGCTTTTTCCTGTCAAGTCACATCAAGACAGACATCTTCACGATATCTTGGCAAGATGAAAATTTCAACTTGTGGCGAGCTTTTTCTTTTTCAAGACATTTCAAGATAGACATCTTCACCCCATCTATGTTGGATAACAACTTCAACTTTTAGCGAGCTTTTCTGTCTTTTCTCTTGGAAGACAAATTAAAACAGACATTTTTACCACATCTTGCAAACAAGGTCAACTTTTTCCCTGTTTTTTCTGGCGGAACGAATCAAGACAGATATCTATACCACATTTCGGAAAAATGAGGCTTTAAACTTTTAGCGAATTTTTCTGTCTTTTTTCTCGTAAGATAAATTAAGAAAGATATCTTTACCACATCTTGGCAAGATGAAACTTTCACCTTGTAAGATTTTATTACTTTTTCTTTTGCGAGACATATCAAGACAGACATCTTCACGACATCTTGGCAAGATAAAAATTTGAACTTTAAGCGAATTTTTCTGTCTTCTTTTTTGCAAGACGGTAAGAAAGACATCTTCACCACATCTTGGGAAGATAAACATTTCTACTTTTAGCGAAATTTTGGATCTTTTCTTTACCAAAGTATTTCAAGACAGATATCTCCACCAAATCTTGGCAAGATGAAATTTCCTAATTTAAGGCACTTTTTCTTGATTTTTCTTTTCAAGACACATCGAGACAGACATCTTCATAACATTTTGCAAATAAGAAATTCAACTTTTAGCGAGTTTTTTTGTCTTTTTTCTTTCAAGATACATTAAGACAGATATCTTCAGCACATCTTGGCAAACTTAAAATTTCAAATTTTAGTAAGGTTTTCATTTTTTTCTTCGAGGTAGATCAAGACAGACATCTTTACCACATCTTGGCAAGATGAAAAAAATAGTTTTTAGTGAGTTTATCTTTTTCTATTTCAATACAAATCAAGACAGAGACCTTCAGCACACGTTGGCAAGATAAAAACTTCAACTATTAGCGAGCCTTTTAATTCTATTCTCTTGTAAGGCAAATCAAGACAGATATCTTTACCATATCTGGGCAAAAAAAAATCTAACTTTTAACCAATTTTCTAGTCTTGTGTCTGGCAAGACATTTCAAAACAGATATCTTCACCACATCTTGGCAAGATAAGACTTTCAGCTTTTAGCGAATTTTTCTGTCTTTTCTTTTGCAAGACAAATCAAGGGAGACATCTTCACCCCATCTTGGCAACATCAAAATTTCAACTTTTAGCGAATTTTTTTCCTCTTTATTCTTAAAAGAAAAATTAAGGCAGATATTTTCACCACATCTTGGGAAGATGAAAATTCAAACTTTTAGCGAATTTTTCGATTTTGTTTTTGTCAAAACATTTACAGACAGACATTTTCACCACATCTTGGCAAAATGAAAATTTCAACTTTTAGCACAATTTTCTTTCTTTTCTTCTTCAAGAAACATCAAGACAGACATCTTCACCACATCTTGGCAAAGTAAAAAATCAACTTTGAGCTAGTTTTTTTTTTTTCCGGGGTAAATCAAGACAGATATTATTACCACATCTTGGAATGATGAAAATTTCCCATTTTTAGCGCGTTCTTCATTTTTTCTTGTAAGACAAATCAAGACAGATATCTTCACCACATCTTGGCTAGATAAAGATTCCAACTTGTAGCAAAATTTTCTGTCTTTTCTCTTACAAATTAAATCAAAACAGACACTTTCCCCTCATCTTGGCAAAAAAAAAACCGACTTTTTGCCAGTGTTACTTTCTTTTTTCTTGCAACACAAATCAAGACAGACATCTTCAATTTTTTTTTCAGCAG
>VSDK01007609.1:35201-45761 GCA_009767595.1 Symbiodinium kawagutii | reverse complement strand
AAAAATACTTCAATAAAAAATATATCTATATATATTAAAATAATAAAATTTTAATTTAATATAAAATAGTATATTTTTTTTTAAAATATTATTATTTCGAAATATACTAAAATTAAAAATTTATATATTTCTTTAAATTTTAAAAATAATATAATTTTTAATTTTTCTTAAATATTAGATACTTAAATTATAGATTTAAAAAATAATTTTTATTCTATTATTTTTAATTTTAAATTTAAAATATCAACTCTTATTTTATAAGAAAATTAATTATTTTTTAGTATTAATAATTAAATATTTATTTTTAAGTTTCGGTTTGTAATTCTTAATTATTAGATATTAATTTTAGGTTTTAATTAAAAAATTATTGGTTATTAATTTTTATTTTTTATTTTTCAATATTTTTTGTTAGTTTTTGATTTTTATTTAGTAGTTATCGGCTTTTAGTTGGTATTGGTTATCGGTTATTAGTTCTTAGTTATTAATAATTTTTCGTTGGTTGTTGGTTGTTGGCTTTTGGTTCTTGGTAGTAGCTTGGTAGTTGTTCGTTAATTATTTTTAATTGTGGGTTTTTTATTTTGGGTTTTTTGGTATTAATTTTTAGTTGCTAATTATTAGTTATTAGGTATTAAAAATTCATTATTTGGTATGTATTTTTATTAATTTATTACTGGGTATTAATTATTATTTATTAAAATATAAGTTATAGGTTAGCAGGTGCTGGTTGTTAGTTGTTCGTTGTTAGTTGTTAGTTATTAGTTATTAATTAATAGTTGGTAAGTGTTTGTTATTGCTTATTAGTTGTTAGTTTTTAGTTGTCGGTTGTTGGTTGTTGGCTATTTGTTGTTGGTTATTAGTTGTTGGTTGTTGGTTATTAGTTATTTGGTCTTTGGTTATTTATTGTTGGTTATTAGTTATTAGATATAGGATATTAGTTATATTAGTTATCGGCTGGCAGTTACTGGCTTCTTGGTTGTTAATTCTTGGTGGTCGGTTGTTGGTTATTGATACTTCGTTGTTGGTTATTGGTTATTGGTTGTTGGATCTTGGATATTAGTTGTTGGTTGTTAGTTGTTGGATGTTGGTTGCTGGTTGTCGGTTATTGGTCCTTGGTTATTTGCTATTCGCTGTTAATTATCCGTTATTATTAATTGGCTTCTCACTTGAGTTTCAAAGCCTGTCAAACTGGCTCCAAAATTTAAGGGGTTCCGTAAACAACTACTGAGTGCCAGGCGTGCGGCCAGAACATGAGAGCATGGCAAACATTACAAGTTTCAGTGCCGAGTAACTAAAAATAGCCGCATTGAGCATGAAACTGAATGTCAGAAGCTGCAGGTCGCATTACGACGTAATATTCGTTCTGAGATGTCACAGCACGGATCGCAACAGGCCCAAGTCTGCAGCCTATTGAAAAAGATATGGCATTATGGCATACTATTGCGATCATGTATTCATGTCATGGTATTATTATTTGTTGTGGTATTCAAGCCAATATCTTTCCCCCTGTCATCTTACTAATAATTAAAAAATGACCACAGTACCATAGGGCGGCAAAAAATGGAAGTTATTTTACTAAGTAACCTAAAAATAATTGCTTCGTACATAAAACCCAATGTTAGGGTCTGTAGGTCGCCTTATAACGTAATATTTATTCTGATAATAATATATTAATATTTCGGTATATATCCTTAGAAGATATTAGAATTATAAATTTTAAAAATATATATTATTAAAAAAAAATCTGAGCTATCAACTATATAAAATTTTCCCGAAATTATTCCAATTTTTTTTTAATTTTAACATTAATTAAAATACAATTTTTTTTAAAAAATATATTTATAAATAATAAAATTTTCCGAAAATTTATTTTTAGGCTTAAAACTAAAATTTATTATATTCGGAACTAACAAGGTACCCCAAATATCCCAAACAACCTGGGTAATAAACAGGTTACCTCCAAATTAAAAAAAACTAATAATTAAAAAAATCCATATTATCCAAAACTCCCAAATTTTAAAAAAATTCAAAATAATTTTCTAAATTTTTTTAAAAAATATAATTATTATAAATATCATTTAAAATAATAATATATTTTTTTAAGATTTTATTATTTTTTCTTAAAAAATAAAATAAATTTATATTTAAAAAAATTATAAATTAAATAAATAGAAAATAAATAATTATAAATATTTTCAAAATATTAAATAAATAAAATATTTTAATCTAATATTTTTTTTATAAATAAGAATTTCTTTAAAAATACAAAGAAATATATATTTTTAATTCTTAATTTTAAATAACTAAATTTAAATTTAAATAAATTATTCTTTTAATTTAAATTTATAATTAAAAATTATATTTTTTTATTATAAATTTTTTAAAATATAAATTTAATTATATATAATTTTTCTTATATTTTTATTTTTAATATTTTAAATAAATAATTTTTAATTATTAATTATTAAAAAATATTTTTATTTATTAATTATTAATTTTTATTTATTAATTATCTTTTTAAATTTTATTACTTATAAAATATTTTTTATTAATTTTAACCTATTTAATATAATTTTATAATTAAAAATTTTTAATTATATATTTTTATTTTTTAATTTTAAATTATTTATTAATTATTTTTAATTATTAAATTTTAATATTTTCTTAATTAATTAATAATTAGGTATTAATTATATTTTATTTACTATTAATTATTAATATTTAAATATTAATAAAAATTTTAAAATTATTAAAATTTAATTTTTTAGTTTTTTAATTTATAATAATTAATTATTATGTAGTAATAATTTTTTCTTATGTATTAATTATTAGTTATTAATTTTTAATAAGTATTTAAATCAAACACTAGCCTCTCTATCTGTGGGCATGGAGGCTTGTATATTAATACTGCACCCCCTTCATGTAAATAATCCAGCTCCTTCACGTAACTAATCCAGTCCCTTCATGTAACTGATCCAGTCCCTTCATGTAACTAATCCAGTCCCTTCATGTAGCTGATCCAGCCATTTCATATATATCAATGTAATTTATACTAGTATGGAGGGATATATGTAACTAATCCAGCCACTTCATGTAACTGGGTATAATATCGCAAAATGTGTAGCAATGTCTGGGGTACATCCAGTTTCTAAATATATATCAATATAATTTACTTGAGGGGCTCCACAAAGCCCACCATATGTAATTTACTAAGATTTTTCCGGCACTTAAGGGCATTATGTACCCACACAAGCACCGGGCACTATTCATACAAAAGGCTACTTTCTCTATTCCCAGGGTTCTTTTGAAAACTCAGTATACATCTTGGGAGTTATTTATGTAGATATTACCAGTTACTAATATAAATGTATGTTGAAGCAATGAAAATAAGTACCTCCGTAGTATCATAAATAATGTACGCTCGCTCTATTTATCCTGTTGTCTATGCTGTTATGGAATAAAAAAATTGTGTTAATATATTATTGGATGTAAGTAAAAACAAATTCAAGACCAGAACCATTATTTGTATTATAATCAATGTTACTTACGCCAAAACTGTGACACGCCAAGAAATGTGGGGCATAAAAAGCCAAAAAATGGGAATGGAATAAAATAAACGTAAGTTATACTGGATATCTAGTCCTAGTATTCCTGTGTACAAAATATTACAAATATCCGCAAATAAATTAATAATCTCAAAATTCTTGAAAGATCAGCCACAGTTCTGTGCACAAAACAAATTACATTGAATTATAGTGCTGTAAACATATATATATGGAAATTACTCTGTACTAGTAGCATACTGTACCAGCGAACTTATGTGAAATTTAAGACTCAAAATTCAAACTCTTACATTTATCTATATTAGTCAAATACAATAATGAAATTAATATAAATATGCATACTGCATAACTTACGTCCATTTATTAAAATCGAACAAAAGAATTATAACACATTTAATAATATAACCGATACTATCATATAATATTATATTTTTATGCCATTTGGCACCTGCTCGCCACGGTTAATAATGTTTTTTTTTTTTTTTTTTTTGGAGTTCCTGTCCCTGCCAATTACTTGCTAAATATTGGGCCCCTATCAGGTCCAGACATATTTCTGTTGAAAAGGTGGGAAAACCCTTCTAAAGGGAAAAACCCGAAAGAAGGATCATAATTCAAAATGGTATTAAGATCACCAAAGCGAGTCCGACAGGGAATCCGCACCCGCCCACAGCCCACGGACGCTTCGCATCCAGCGGATTCTTACTGACGGCTCGAAGGAGGCCCAAACCACAGCCCATTCTCAATTAGATCCCAAATGCTATGTGAGACAACTATACCCATGAAACTTTCGTCGCAACCATCACACGGTCAACTCCCGCTCAGAGGCCGTAAAGCTGCAAGCCGGCGGCATGAGCTGCGCACTGCGATTGCTGCAGAGCAACGATGAAAGAGGAATTCCGCTGGGCACAGGACTACCTTAGTAAGACTTCCTTAGTTGAAAAGCTATACCTGAGATATTAGCGGCAGCAAAAGCCACCGTCAAATCAGCCAGAGGGGGGAGTGAACCGTCACGAATAGACTGTTTCAAGCAGGCACCGGATAATCCCCGTTGAACATCGATAGAGATTCGAATTTAAAGATCGCGCCATGTTGAGCCTGATGGACAATCCTCAAGTCCATCTATAACAGTACAAAGTAATTGGAGAAATCTGGCCGTTTTACCAATAATGCCACCTGTTATTTCAATGATCATGGGTTCGAATCCGATGTTCACAGCTTCACATTGGCGTTTGGTGTCCTCATGTTTCCGTTTGATCTCCGTATAGCGGTGCCCCGCCGCCAACGGAGCTGATGATGTGGTGAGAATCAATTGGGATTGAAATGGGCTCGTCAGAGCGCAATCCAGGGCAACACGGGGAAAAGAACGACTCGTAGATTGGTGAGCTGAAGGGGGACTGGAAAGAAGGATGTCAGCTGGTCGTTTCTGTGGGTCATGGGGTAAGAGTTGCGTAGGTTCAAGTTGAGGTTGGGCACGGGCTCTGCTCGCAAGACGAAAGATGGTGTTACGAAGTGTTGTATGCATCAATTGGCGATGGCCCTGACCCATACATGTCGTGATATGATATCCATAAGGATCCATGGTTTGTTGGCAGAAACTACATGCTCCCTGCTCAGCAAAGATTGGTGTGCCTAATCGCATAGAAATAGCGGTTTGGAATGCAAAGTTAGACAACAACAAATCCTGTGCTAGAAAAGGAATGGCATGGAGCCAGCCATCTGCACCTGGCGCCGAATAGGCCTGGATTCTGGCTTGACCAATCAAGTCACTTTGTGTGAGGAGATTCGCATGAACCCCTCCATGAATAATTTCAAGACACTTGGCATGATCGGGATGTTCGTGGGTAGGATCTAACAAAGAACGAAGTTGAGGAAAATTAACACTCACATGTTGATAAGCAGCTTGTTGGAATACTTGAGCTTCAGCAACCGGATAACTAGGACATAAAGACTGAACAGCACTGGAACACCGAGAAGTAGAAGCAACGAAAGATAAATCAGCTAAATAAATTACATCCAGACCAAGTTCAACTCGAGGACTCAAAATTCCTAATCCACCAAGTTGTGTAGGCAATTTCGCCTGGCTCCATTGTGCCCGCGTGAGGGGATGACCAATGAGGCTTTCAAGAAAAGATTTCTGAAGCGCATGGAAATTATCAAGGAGAGTTGAAATTAATTGTCGAGGGGTCGTTCGTGCCCAATACTGAATCTTGTTGTACAAACCTCCATGTCGAAATAAATACAAAATAATATGTTTGTGGGGTAATTTCAAAAGTTAGGCACAAAGATCCTGATACTTCTGGAGCTTTCGATCTTGAAAAGCCGCCAAAAACGAGGTATCAGTACTAATAGGCACTTTGAGCATGGAAATAAAAGTACCAATAACCACCGTAACCCCCAAAGCTTGGAACCGGGAGACATCGCCCCGAAAACCATCCCCGGCTAATAAGTACACCGTACATTTCTTGGGGTCAATGTGGAGGCCGTATTGCGCAGCGAGTTGACGTTCTTGTTGGAAAGCAACAAAAACATCATCGATAGGACCACCGGAAAAGGAATCATCCGCGAAAGAAGGTTCAAATTCGGGACATGGCCTGGTGCTGAGGACCCGTGCTTCTTCACACATGCGGTGTTTTGTCAAACAAAAAAGTGGTCCCATAATGGGACAGCCTTGCTGTCCGCGGCTACATTGTTCAATATAATCATGGTACATAAGGTGGGAGGGGGCCCCATAACAATAAGAAGTAAAACGAGCTAAAGCTAGGGCAAACTCGCGGGCATCTTGCAAAAATTAATGAGGGAGCACTTCATTGAAGGCATTGCGGATGTCTTTTTGTAACAGTACATAGTCTGGTTGGGTTTTGTTACGGGCCACCCAATGCCGGGTGGCATGGACCATAATCTCGGCACCACATGGGACCCCCACCGCAAGTTGGTTTAGAGCAAGGCGACTGCAAATCGATGGTTTATCGATGGCCAAAGTACACTTAAACACGATTTTTCTCCATATTAAGCCCATAACGATGGGACGGGCATCTTCATCCAAGGCTATGGGGGTACCCTAAGCATCGACCTTACCAATACCAATTAATTGACCTCCTCCAATCCACGGGCGTAAGTGGGTCGGTGCCAAGCCGTCGGCCAAAAGCTGGACGAAGTCCCGAAAAAGCAATAAAATCATGTTATTATCATTGATCCCAATAAATGCTCTAAGGTAATCCGCTCGAAGTCCATCTAGGCCCGGGCCGGTCCCAACCGCAAAAGATTTGACAGCCTGTACCACCCGGTCAACGGTGATATAAGGACTAGGGGGCATATCCAAATCACTAGTTGGGGGGCTGTTGGCCGGGCGCGGGGGAAATTTAGCCATGAGCTTGTCACGCACAGCTTGGGTGTTGTGGGCAAGACCGGGGGATTGCAAGCGTTTAAGGGCTTGGGAAGGTCGTCCAAGGCTGGCGAGGCGCTCAACTTCAGTGAGCTGTTTGTTAGGCAGGGAATCGGGAGGGGAAGGTGGTTTTTTGTGGGTAGGACGTAAGGTAGTACTGTGCAGCGCTTCAGTCCACAAACTTTGGCGTTCTCCAAGGCGCCACCGTATCAACAATGATTTGGTGAAGTGGATTGATTGTTGGGGGCGCTGTCCGCGGTGGAATTGGCGTAATACATATTTGGGAAACAAGAATAATTCCATCCAAGCTTGTCGGGCTTTTTGGCAGCCTTCAGTGTCGGGACTACCATTACCTCCAGCAGCGGGCGACAAGTAATCCCACGCGTCGGGGCGCGAACATTGAATAACCGCGGCCAGCAGCTTACCATATTCCGCTTTGACAAGGGACCAAACTACGGGGGAGATGTTCCTTGGTCCGGATCGGAGTACAGAAGATATCGTGTAAAGATGGGAATGGGGCTGGGTCGGGGGAAGTGGGGGTAACATGGGGAGTGGTAGGCTGAGGGTCGCGGTATCGAAGGCAACGTAGGTGAATCCCGCCCTGTACTCGAAGGCTAACAAATAAGCCGCAAACCTTACAGCAGCGTAATCGATGCTCGCGCATCCAGGGGTCGGGCGGTCGGCCCGGGAGGGCTCCAGAAAGGTGTTGGTCGAGATGGGCACGAAGGCCTGCAAAAGCGTTCCAACCAGGGCGTCGGCCTAAAGCATGCCTACAGCAACCCGCAACTGGACAGCTATGGGAAGGGGCTCCTCGTTCCTGACGGAGAAGGTCCTCAGGGGAAAGGTCCATGCCAAAAAGTGAGCGAAGTTCTTCAGCATCAGCCAGTTGGGCGGGGTCAAACACAGGAGGCGGGGGAACCCCATCAACATCCATAGGAGTGCTTGGGCCAAATTGGGGGCCATCAGGGAATAATGGGTAGTAAAAAGCTAATACCACAAACCCCCCTCGAACAATCCATGAAGAATAATCCCTCGTCAGGATGCAAACGGCCAAGCACGAGAGAAAGCGACATTGGGAAAGAGGACGGTGAAAATTTCCCAAATAGGCCCCGAGGGCAATAACAGCCATACCAGCTATCCACCAATTCGCATTACTAAGCTGGGTACAGGCCAACCAAAGGAGCCCGGACCCCGGGATTCGATGTATCCAATGTTGACACCAGACCAAAGCAGCATAACAATACCAACAAACTTCTTTAAGAAGGTTGGCCCCCGGGAAATCAGCACTATGATCCGAGGGAGAGCCGCCACCGGAACTAGATCCCAAGTTGCTCCCAGCTGCTGAGGCCGCACAACTGCGTAAGTGAAACAAGTAAAATAAGCTGGCGGGGGAGTTGACAGGAGGTGGTATGTAAGCTGCAGAATCCCCATGACAGCTATGATGGGTGGGATACTGAATGTCGTGTGTGTACCCCCCTCCCAGTCCGCAGCGAAAAAGGACGAGCAGCACCACCAAACATAGGCCGATATGCTGCCGCCCGCGCATCAGTTCAGCGCGCAACCCGCCAGCCGCCCACAGAGTGCCACGCCCATTGCTCGCCGGGGCCGGGCCCGGCCGGTATATTTATTAATGCTTTCCAACAAGAACGTCAACCCGCCGGTTCAGAGCCAACAGCACTACACGGTTATTAACGGTTCCAACCTCTCGTAAATGGCCCCAAAACCCCTAAACGGTTCAGAACGGTTCAGAACGGTTCTGAACTAAAGTAATTTTTCCATCATGTAATGCAGGCTACGGTTATTAACGGTTTTGTTTCCAAACCAAGCAAGAGACGGAACGATTAATAACGGTTCAGATGGACCAGGAATATAATGAAGTAGTAGAAGCTCGCTACCCATACCGTAAAGGTGTTATTTTTCACTATTACATCGCAGAGGTAACAAGATATGCTTTCAGTTTTGTAATTCACTGATATAGTTGAATATATTTTTATATTGTGAGTTACAGTATTCGCATTGTTGACTCAGTAATTCAGTAAAGGAAGCTAATATAAATTCAAGTTCTCCAAGTAAAATATCCATGAGGGCACAATCAAGAGCAGACGAGTTTTAGCAAATGCTAGCAGCAAGCAAGCAAAGCTGAGCCATAAGTCCAACAGGAAATACGGTGGCGCAAAAAGGCGGAGTCAGGATAGGCACCAGTTACTATATTCTCGTGGACTGGTATACTTTCGGCTTGGAGAACTTGGAATCCTGGAGGCCTGGAGGCTACCAAATTAAATATTACAATAAAAATAGCCCCATCATATATGCAATTTTGGTTTCACAGTACTGGCATCATACAGAATCCTTGGAATTACGCATGTGCTACTTGGGCTTTTTGAGCTATCTGGCGGTCCATGGGCCCGGGGTAATCACACATTTCTCATAACCAGCCCTGGCCATTTTAAAAATCGTTTTAATTATTAAGTACCCCATGAAAATGTTTACTAGCTTCTAAATTTTACGTACTCGCTGCGTGAAGAAATTGGCAGCCAGAACCGTTCTGAACCGTTTGAACCATTCAGGGTCTATGTAATTTAACAAAAATAACATGTCAATTAATTCAAAGGTATTCTTTTTACCCATGTATCTATGCGTAAAAAAATGTGAAAACGTCTTGTAGATTAAAAATTACCACTGGTGCTCAACAAATATTAAACATGTGGCAATACAATTCCTTAAGCACCAAGAGACCCCTAATCAAGAAACCTTCACCTGTTCGAGCGCCTGCCCTCTCGTTTCAATTCCTTTATTCCTTCATAATTATGCACACATCACTCCACAAAAAAAGAACCACAAGAACGAGACAGCCCTTGGGCATCAACATATATACCCGAGTCCACAAGACACCTCTTTCTGGATGTGTTTTTAAAGAACATCAGATTATGTCAAAGTAGGGTAAGTATAACAACAACAACAACAAGAAAAAGAAAAATAAGAACAAGACAAAGACAAGAACCACCAGCAACAAAGAACGCCCACAGAGAAACATTGAACAATCTAGCTGCGGAAAACAAAAACAAACCGGTAGCACAACTAATAAGATTAGATATGAGTCAAAAATTCCATGACTCTGTACTTAGGAGTTGAAAGAAATAACCCACCAAGATGGACCATATTTGTGTAAATATATACGCGATCGTGCCGAATACAAACCGCACGTTGCTTCCACCTCTTTCTTAAGAAAAATTGTGTTATGAAAACCGAGCGAACGGCAATGCTTGCACATGTTAGAAACCCGCTGTTTCCAAACGTAATCTCACAATGCCATAACTGACCAAAATCACATCTGTGGCAAACTGCCAAAACAGTA
Organism: Symbiodinium kawagutii; assembly: GCA_009767595.1. Taxonomy (NCBI): domain Eukaryota; class Dinophyceae; order Suessiales; family Symbiodiniaceae; genus Symbiodinium; species Symbiodinium kawagutii. The sequence goes on along the minus strand of VSDK01007609.1, from coordinate 35,464 downwards.
TAATTGACGTAAAACAGAAAAATCCTATACCCAGGGGCCAAAACCACGGATCTCCTGTAAAACAAACTGCTAGATCTTGCGGAATGACACAGTTGCAAGCAAGCTACCGCAACTAAAAATACAGAACTTTGACACTAGAAGGTTGTCAGGTACGTACCGGTTTGTCATTCAGCAAGATTGTATGGTATTAAGTCAATATAAGTTAATTTTATCAAATAAGAAATAAAACAGTGAAAGAAAACAAAAACATAGACAGGGAAAGA
>VSDK01007609.1:0-35187 GCA_009767595.1 Symbiodinium kawagutii | reverse complement strand
AAGTACCAAATGTGGTTAATGGTAAATAATACCTCCCAGGCTCGCAGAGTATCAATAGTTGGCAGCATGCTACGATTTCCTCACATGTCCTGTATATAGGTAAGCTATGTAAAATATCTTCAAAACAACGCAAAATTACAGCATCTGTTACAGTAAATCAGAATCCCATTTATATCAAATACTACAATCTGAAAATAGTCGGTCAGTTATCCTTTTACATAGGATATTGTCATGCTCACTTCCAGAACAGATTTAATTTTATATCTTGGTAAGCTATGCAAATGTGGCGGAGTATTTACATGGCAGCGGAAGTTTCTTATAGATAAAAATTATATCCCCTGGGTAATTATCAGCGGTTACCCGCATAGTTATATTAAGACTGGCTATTTATAAATATGCGTAGTTAGATAGTATGCCGCTGTATTATTACATGCCTAATTATGGCTAAAGAGGAATATGAAAAGGACATGTAAGTTAGTTATTATTCTTATTATAGCACACACACACATGTGTCTAAAAATATAATATAATATATTAACTAACTGTTACTTTTACTACCCAATAGTTTTTAATAAAATTAGTAATACATATATTTTTAATAATATATGTTATATAATTAATAATAAGTAATAAAAATATAATTATTTAAAAATAAAATATAAATAAAATAAATTATATTTTATTATTATAATATAGTTAATTTAAAATATAATTTTTATTTAATTAATAATATTTTAGATAATTATAATTATATTACTTAAGAAAAAATCCATTTACATTAGCCAATTTATGTGGTTACATGCCCCAGGCTATATATTTACGTAAATCTTACACAAACCCAATTCAATACGGACTTCCTCCACAAAAATAGCCAATAAAAAGGCTAATATTTAATTTGAATAAGTATTATTTAATTTTTATTAATTTATTATTAATTGTTTATTAATAATTAATAAGTATAAGGTTATAATTAATAACTATTATTTAATTAATATTATCTTTTAATTTATAATAATTAATAATTAGTTATTAAATTTTTATTATTATTAAGTATTTTTTAAAAAAATTACCTATTAATTATTAATTTTTCATTTTTAGGTATTAATTATTAGATATCGGATATTTATTGTTAGTTATTTATTATCAGTTATTAGTTGTCGGTTATTGGTTATTAACTAGTAGGTATTAATTTTCGGTTATTAATTATTAGCTATTAAAAATTTATTATTAATTATTAGTTATTGTTTATTGGTTTTTAGTTATTGGGTATTGGTTATGGGTTGTCAGTTGCTGGCTGTTAGTTGTTGGTTATTGGTAATCGGTTATTGGTTTAAATTTTTCGTTGTTAATTATTAGTTTTTAATTTTTAGTTATTAGTTATGGTTGTTGGGTGTTGGTTGTTGGTGATTTATTATTAATTGCGGGTCGTTGGTTATTATTTGTTTGGTATTGGTTATTGGTTCGTAGTGGTTGATTGGTTGTTAGTTGTTTGTTGTTGGTTTTTAATTATCGGTTGTAGGCTGTTAGTCAATGGGTATTGGGTATTCGTTATCGCTTAATAATTGCTGGTTTTTTGGTTGTTGTTGTTGGGTGTTTTATTATTGGGAGTATGGTATTAACTATTAATTCTCAATTCTTAGGTGTTAATTATTGGGTATCGGTTGTTTATTGTGAATTATTTGTTGTCGGTTGTTGGCTGTCGGTTGTTGGTTATTAGTTGGTGGGTATTGGTTTTCGGTTATCAGTTGTTGGCTATTGGACATTTATTATTGGTTATTGGTTGTCGGTTATTGGTTATTAGTTGTTGGGTATTGGTTATGGGTTGTCAGTTGCTGGCTGTTAGTTGTTGGTTCTTGGTAATCGGTTATTGGTTTTTAGTTTTTCGTTGTTAGTTATTGGTTTTTAATTCTTAGTTGTTGGTTATGGTTGTTGGGTGTTGGTTGTTGGTTATTTGTCGTTGGTTGCTGGTCGTTGGTTATTACTTGTTCGGTGTTTGTTGTTGGTTCGTGGTGGTTGGTTGGTTGTTAGTTGTTTGTTGTTGGTTTTTGGTTGTTGGTTGTGGGCTGTTAGTCAATGGGTGTTGGGTGTTCGTTATCGGTTGATAATTGCTGGTTTTTTTGTTGTTGGTTCTTGGTGGTCGGTTTCTGGTTGTTGATAGTTCGTTGTTGGTTGTTGGTTGTTGTTGGTGGTTAAAAAATTCGTTGTTGGTTATCGGCTGTTAGTTTTTGGTTGTTTGGTTGTTGGGCGCTGGTTGTTGGTACTTTCTTGTTGGTTGTTGGTTAATTGGTTCCTGGTCGTTGGTTATTAGTTGGTGGGTGTTGGGTGTTGGGTGTTGCTTGTTGGTTGTTGGGTGTTGGTTGTTGGCTGTCGGTTGTTACTTGCTGGTTATTGGTGGTTGGTTCTCCGTGGTCGGCGGTTGGTTTTTAGTAATTGGTTCTGAATAATTCGTTGTTGGTTATTGGTCATTGTTGCTTTCACTTGCGTTGCCAAATGTCCTTCAACATGATTACATACCCAGTCTTACTTCAAGACAACGAACGGTGCACCTGCGGTCGCGCCTTTTGGACGAGGGGTGGTCCATCGAGAACATCCTGCTCAAGTCAGGTCAGATGGTGCAACATGTGTCACTTCGACACGAACATCAAGTCAAACTTACATCAGTTCAACTCAGCACCCATCAGGACCTCCAGATAAGGATATATCATCATGGTGTGGGTTGGGTGGGTGACATGATGATGATAAGACATCCTTATCCAAATCGGTTCCACTCCCACCCACCCTGGGCCAATATGGCAATGACACTCATGCTTCGTTCATCATTCAAGCAACAATGACCAACGAACAAGTTCGAAAGGTTCTTGTTGCTTTCACTTGCATTGCCAAATGTCCTTCAACATGATTACATACTCAGTCTTACTTCAAGACAACGAACGGTGCACCTGCGGTCGCGCCTTTTGGACGAGGGGTGGTCCATCAAGAACATCCCGCTCAAGTCAGGTCAGATGGTGCAACATGTGTCACTTCGACACGAACATCAAGTCAAACTTACATCAGTTCAACTCAGCACCCATCAGGACCTCCCCCCTTCAACATGGGTGCACTTGTTCACGGCCCATCACACCAATCTGGCTTCACATTTACGAAGCCACTGCGCAAAAGAAATTCACTGTCGAACCGTGACGGCCTATCAGCTATTTTGCTAGCTGATGGCACTCTAGAGATCCACAAAAACATGGAGTGGCTGGTGGCCAGCTTGAAAAGTTTCTTCAACAAGCTTGACTGTACAGCGACATTGCTTGACATCGATATCAAGTTGGCACGGGCAGCTTCATTGTCGATGAAAATGAAAGCACGACGATCTCTCAGTTCTTCAGCCAGCATCTGAATGCTGACAACGGCAGCAAACAACTCAAGTGCAGCGATCACTTTCGGGGTGGTCTTCTGCATTCTGCGAAGGAAGTCGTCTGGTACCTTTTCGGACATGTAGAATTTCCTTTTTACCACTCCGCACCTCACAATATAGGCTACCATGCCAATCCCAGCCACTCGGTCGTCTTCGCCCAAGAAGGCATCAGTAAAGATGACCACTTTGTTGGCATCCGGATGTGCTCTCAACACACGAGGCTCAGCTCCTTGCAAGAAGTCGAAGGCCCACTGGAGTTCTCTTCGCATCCCAGCAGTGAGGGCTGGTGAAGGCCCAGCCTGGTTGGCGCGACCATGACACTCTCTCATGTGCAAGGAAACGGCACGACCAAAAGTCTGGCTCTCAGCAAACTGAAGCCTCCCTCTCAAGCTTGCAGCCTGAGCACTGGTCAAGGCATCTTGGTTCATGATGCTCTTGATCTCGTTGCATATCTGCTCAACACGAGAGGCCTTGTTCCTGACTAAGACCTTGTCCTTTGAAGTTTCACTGAAATCAAACACAACTCCCAAGGCTGAGAACTCCGAGGCCATAGGCAAACGCTTGGAATCTTTCTTGGAGAAACACCAACCAACCAAGTCCATCAACTCTTCCGCTGCCATTGTAGAGCTGTCACCCGCACTGAGAAGGTCCAGCTGAGGGAAATCATCATAATAGTTACTCCAAAACAGAGACAGTAGGCGAGAACCGATGGCATGCAAAGCCCTGCTGACTCGATTGAAGGAATACGCCGATGATGATGCCCCGAAAGGCAAAACCTGCGACACGAAGTAGGCCTTGCCACCGCTGGGGTTAGTCACCTGAAGCACGCTACACCACAATGACGACTCCCGAACCAAGAGCTGCTTGTAAGCAGCCTCCAAGTCAAGTGTACGACCACACAACTTCTTGGCAGCATCCATGGTCAAAGACTCGTGCAAGGTTCCCCTGAGAACATGGCCATTGCTGAGGCGCACCTCCACAGTTCGATCCGGCAAAACCATACTGAGCATGCTCCTAGCCATGATGGAGATACCATCAACACCATCCAGATCCAACTTGAATGCAGCACTGAAACCAGAATTGACCATACTGATGGACATATCATCGATGGGCCTGCACTTCTCGCCCTGGATGAGGCCGAAGCGTGGTGAAGCCACAAACAAAGGGCCCGCAATCGCCTTGACCTCTTCCTCGGTGTAAGGTCCCTGCAGCCAGCCTCTGTGAGCTTCTTCCATGGTCACTTTCCAAGTTTCCGCCGCCGCATCATCATTGTCTTGAAGAGGCCCCGACTTCCTGGATGCTAACATACGCCGACTCCACCGAGAAGACTTCATGAGCTGCTCCACCGTCATAGCCGGATCCTGGTCCTCCGGGGAGAAGAGATTACTTTGGCCTGACCTGCCTACCAAGCTGAAGCCAGCCAACATGTCTTCAAGAAGGGTGTCATCCTGGACGCCAGCATCCTTTGCCATCTCGCAAAGAAGCAAGAAACTCTTGTCTTCCACAAGTTTTGCTCTGCCAGGCTTCAGTTGTTGGTGAAGCAGGTTTTCACGATCTTGCAGGGACGCTTTTCTGGCCTTGTAGTACTCCAAGGTACAGGTGCGTTGCTGATTCACTTGCGCTACACCCTTGGTGAACAGGTTGAACATATTCATCTTGATCTCATCTGGGACAGAACTGTCCCCATCGAAAGGATGATCCAGACCCAACGCAGCATCAACAAAGGCCTCGGGGGACTTGTAGATTCCCACTTTACATGCTCGACTTTTCTCATGCGGTTCCTTCCCCACTTCGATGCATGAGAGGAGTTTGGCCTCGCCTTGCACGCCAAGTTGACAGCAGTCAGCTGCCGAAAGCTTTCTCGGCACAGGTGACGGGGCCACAGTACACGGCAGCTCGAGGACTTCATGGAATTCAGGAAGGACCTCGGGGAAACGATTGCCACGAGGTTGCTTTCCAGAGTGTGCCATAGTCAAAGGGCATGCACGACGACGCTTCGAGGCTGGTTCTGAGAGCTGCTGCATTCCTAAATCCAGAGCTGCTTTATGAAGGGCCTCTGCCATACGAGAGCACATAAGCTGAGGGTACTCGGCCTCCTTGGCTGTGTTGAACTTGTAACTTCTGCCAGACATGCTCACACCCCACGGGAGGTGAGTATGTTGTTGATCGCACTGCAGAGCCATATGGTCGAAATGGCAATGGTTGACATAAAGGGAAGTCCATTTGTCCCGTTTGCCGCCATGCATGCACTGTTGAAAGCGCACTTCATGCAGATTCAAATCACGAATGAGTGCCACAAACCACTTAGTTGCCCACATCCAGCTGCGAGTCGGATTCTCGATGCTAATGAGGACACCGGCTTCATGGGCCACGCGACCTATGTCACAGATGTGCTTGTAGATGGCGTTGGCTGTGTCCACTCGCTTTCGATTTGTCCCTGTGAGATGCGGAAAGCCTTCAGGGTGCCTACCATCTCTCAAAGGACGAGGCTCTGCTACACCAGCTGCTTTAGCTTTCCACGAAAGCTTACGCTCTCGAGCTCGGCTGCACGTGCCACAAGGTGGGGCACAATGAAGAAAAAGCACCGCGCCCGGTTGCCTCAGAAGCGCGCGTAAGTATTTGACGGTCTCTTCACTTGCCAGGTCCAACACTACTGTAGGGTGGAGCTGCTTCTCCTGTTCTGCTTTTGATCCACAGCCATCGCTCGAAAACCTTTAGTAACCAAAGTAGCAGACAAGCGGGCGCACCCCGAGCACAATTCGATGCAAAGGATTGAATTCATGGGAGCCCCACTGAATGCAGAGCTCGGTGGTGAAACGGGGCCCCCTGCTGTCCCAGGGGGTCACTGCTCTTCGCATTGATTCTGCGGGCGTGCACCCTCACACTTGGTACACACATGCTTGCCCTTGTCGCACTTGCCTCCAGCATGAGCTCCTTTGCAGCCCTTGAGGTTGTAGCTGAAACAGATCGGCTCACCGCTCTTTGTCATGGCCTTCTGGCCAATGAGCTCAACGGGCATTCGGATCATAGACCGATTTGCATAGGATCCTGAAGACACTCCTCCTTTGCGGCCACTTGGTTTGCCTTTGCCGCGGCCCTTCTGCATGTTGCGCACTTGGCCCTTGAGGTTCTCAATGGTGCGCTGAAGCTTCTCGGTCTCAACTGCAGCTTTGTTCTTTGGCGATGAAGATTTGGGCACATCATCATCATGATCTGCCTTGCGCTTTGTACCACTGGGAAGTGGCTGCAAGTGCAAACGAATCTCAGGCAGCACAATGCCCCTTTCGAGGGCTTCTTCCACTGGAGAACGAGTAGCACTGGGCCGAACACCTCCACGAGTCTCTTTGATGATGTACTTCCACAACTCCAAGTCTGCCAACTGAATCTGCTCAATGCTGACACGTTGGTACCCCGAGATGGGTGTCTTGGAGTAGGCCTCAAGCAGGACGTTGCTCCACTTCTCCAGCTTATCATAGCTACACATCCGAGTTTGGTCAATGGCCAAGCTACGTCTCTGCAGTGCATAGCGCAGACGCAAATCTGAAGACGTGTCCGCTTTGATCTCGGCTTCCACCTTGACCTGCCTGATGATCCCTTGGGAGTCAGGCTTCCAAGTGGGGTCAACTTTGATGCCCATAAGCTCCTGGTCCCGCTTCGTGCATTGCTCCCATCGGATGTACTTTACTTGGTTCTCCTCCACCATTTGGAACACCAGGTCCACCAATGCATGTGAGGGTTCCAATTCCCCCGTGAGGTCCAGGCCGGTGAGGCGTGTCACTTGGTCAGCATACCTCGATGACCTCTCAGCCTGCGCAAGCTTCTTCGGTGGATCCCCGTCTCGCTGCTCAATTCGAGAACGAAGGTCGGCATTGGCCATCGTGTAGCTTTCATAGAAAAGACGCCTGACCAGGGGGACTCTGTCAGGTGGAGGAGGATCAGCATTGCAAACCAGAGAGATCAAGGTTATCAATGGTGTCTCATCTGCTTGCCCAGGGGTGTAGTTGGCTGCAAAAGCAAACTTCCCGAACGTGTTGATGTTCAGAGTACGCAAGCGCCCCAACTCGGCTGCATTGACCCCAATCTGTTCAGCCCTAGACTCAAAGACTGCTGATGAGTCCAACATGGTTACCTAAGCATCACTGAACCAAAGATGCTACATGCATGTCGTGTCGTGAGAGCCGTGAAGTGTCATGACATGAATCCCAATTAAACAAGCAATTCCGCAACCATCAACATGCAAGTAACATCGACAGCATCAACCTGGTGAACCTAATGCCTCACTGCGTCAAATGGAATGACATGACCGGATCACAAAGAAAAGAAATTGCAAGCCACGAATCTCAAGCACATATCTAAGTATATATACATATAAGAAAAAGAAGGAAGCATTACATCGAAAAAGGATTTCAGAGAACGTGCATCTGTTCACTGGAAACTTTCATTCTGGTATCACTCATTTGCTGATCCCAATGCGGTCCTTGACTGATCTTGCAGCAGATCTGGTGGACTTCCCACCATGCGCCATCGCCTCACAGTTCATGAGATGAAGCTAGCAAGTGACCCCAAAGAAAGTGCATGCTTCACTCAGTGAACCTCACATCAAACCTGACATCCAGGTGACCGCAACTTTCACATCATTTTTGCGAGCAATCAGACTTGCACGCTACCGAAGCACACCTTACACTTCGGAAAGGCCACATCCGGATCAGCACTGTACACATAGTAGGCTTCTGAAATGAAGCGTCCGCAACCCGTGCGGTCACTATGCTCTACATGAGCATAGCGCAGCATCTTTGTCCTGCTGTGCCTGAACATCTTCATGGTGTCACTTTTCTCTGACGGATTCGCCCTGGTACCCTGTTCATGGTAAACACCAATGTAGGCATGGTTGAGTTCACGTTCAGATTCATCGGCGCTGTTAGAGGAGTCATCACTATCCGAGGAACTAGACTCAACTGCTTCCGCCGTGACCTCCTGCCTAGCATCAGTGTCTTCCACCTCATCAAGCTCGACCATGCCAACTTGAGGAAAAGAGTCATCTGCTCGCAGTCTACGTAGACGGTCGTCCGCCTCATCCATGGCTGCCTGTGTTGCGAACCAGCCATCTTCTTGAAGGACCCGAGCAGCATCCATCACCATGAGGCCCGTGTCATCCAAGAAAGATCTTTGAATAGATTTCCTCTAGTTCGATGGAGGGAAGACTCGATCCCTAGATGCAGCCGGCACAAATTTGCCAGTGTGGACCTGATTCAGCATTTCCACCAGGTCTCGCATGGGCAAGCTGAGGCAATCCCTGGTATAGTTCAAAGCAGAGGAGTGCTCCTTGTTCACGTGGTACCCCAACAGCTCACTGGTAGTAAGATCGCAGCCCCAAATGTTGATCCACGCCAGAAAAGTCGCCTTGAGCGAATGGCTCCGAATGCCGCTGATCTCTGCCATGGGGAAGCCTTTCTTCAGCAAATCAAGCAACCTGTCTGTCAGCTCGGTCGAAGAGATTGGCACTTGATATTCATAGCCTAAAGAGGTTCGCTCAGGAACCAGCACAAAGCTAAGATCGTGAGACTTCGAATCCAGTGACGGCACTGGAGGAAGCCCCGCGCGTTCTCGTGCAGCCAAAAACTCTTCCAACCAAGGCTTTCCAAGAAGTCCGAATCCCAGAATGACGAGGGGGATAAACGCTGTAGCTTTTTCTTTGCTTCTCGTAGTTTTCGTGCGTGACAAGGCACCCTCGAAGAATCGGCCTAGCATGCTGCCGTGTCTTGTTCTGTTGGCGTCTGAGCACCTCAATCTTCCGTAGCAGCAATACAGGCAGAAACCTGCAATCATCCGCTCATAGTCATCCGCTAAACTGAAAACCGCAACTTCCAGCCAGCAAACCATCGATGGAGTCAACATGTCTGCTCGTGCTCGTGGTTGGCGTTGCAAAATCATCTCATGGCTAACTCCCTTCACTCGTGCAGAATTTGCCGCAGCTGTTGCACCAGGAAAAAGAAACACTTCCCCAACATACTTGAGACTACTCACGAGTGTGTCCACCCGTGAAGGTGAAACTCCTTCGATTCTGCATTCACAAGCATAGTCATACAACTTCTCTTCCGACAGTGGGTACAAAGGATCGTCTGGGAAATTGTGAAGCAGCCATGCAAACCACATGGCCACAGACCCTACCCTACTCTTGAGGGTAGAGGTAGCCTTGGTCACAAACAGGTCTTTCAAGGTACGCCAGAGTCGGTCTTCATCATCAACACACCCCAGAAGCATCTTCCCGGGCATAGTGGATTCAGGCATCAGCATGAAAAGCTCTGCCTACTTCAGAAGCACAGCGCTTCGCTCAGCATCTGCAGCTTGGCTCACATACTTATGCACAGTATGGCGAATTGCCACCTTCTTCTCAGGCAAACTTTTCTCACTAGGTTTTGAAGGTTTCGCAGGAATTACATACGTCATGCTTCGAAGAGACATTGGAGGACTCAGCCAAGGCACATGACGAGGTCCAAGCACGTCCCTCAAGAACGGGTTTGTCTCCCAAGGCAGGTTCGGAGCTCCCGAGGAATACCCCTGCACCATGGCCATGGCTAATTCGCGCTCAACACCATCAAAACGAGGTCGACTGGCAGCAGAGACTTCCTCTGCAACATTGAACAGCCTACCCCGCTTTGACATGATGATGATAAGACATCCTTATCCAAATCGGTTCCACTCCCACCCACCCTGGGCCAATATGGCAATGACACTCATGCTTCGTTCATCATTCAAGCAACAATGACCAACGAACAAGTTCGAAAGGTTCTTAGTTCTGGTTGCCGGTTGTTTGGTTGTTGAGTGGCGGTTGTTGGTTGTCAGGTGTTGGCGTTGGCTATTTGTTAAGGTTGTTGGTTGTTGGTCGTAGGTTCTTACTTGTTGGGCGTTGGTTGTTAGTTGTTGGGTGTTGGTTGTTGGTTATCGGTTGTGAATGGCTGGTTGTTGCTTGTTGCTTCTTGGTGGTCAGTTGTTGGTTGTTGGTTCTTCGTTGTTGGTTCTTCGTTGTTGGTTATTCGTTGTTGGTTGTTAATTGGTAGCTTGCGGGTATTGTTGATCGGTTGTCAATTGCTGGCTGTTGGTCTCTGGTTCTTGGTGGCCGGTTGTTGTTTGTTAGGTTTTCGTTGATTTTGTTGTTGGTTGCTGGTTGATGAGAGTTGGGTGTTGCTTATTGGTGTTTAATTGTTGGCTGTTGCTTGTTGGGCGCTGGTTCTTAGATGTCGGTTAATGGTTGTTGGTTTCTAGGTGTTGGTTGTTGGTTATCGGTTGTCAATTGCTGGTTGTTGGTTGCTGGTTGTTAGTTGCTGGTTGTTGGTGGTCCGTTGTTGGTTGTTTGTTTTTCGTTGTTAGTGATTGGTTGTTGGTTGTTATTTGGCGGGCGCTGGTTACCGGTTGTCAGATGCGGGTTGTTGGTGATTCCTTGTTGGTGATTGGTTGGCGCTTGTTGGCCATGACTTGTTGGGTGTTAGCTGGTTGCGAGGAATTTGTTTTTGGTTATTGGTTGTTGGTTGGTAATTTTTCGTCGTTGGTTACGGGTTGTTTGTTGTTGGTTGTTGGTTGTTGGGTGTTGGTTGTTGGCTCTTTGTTGTTGGTTGTTGGTTGCTGGTCGTTGGTTATTAGTTGTTTGGTCTTGGTTGTTGGTTGTTTGGTGTTGGTTGTTGGCTATTGGTTGAGTTGCTGGTTGCTGGTTGTTGGTTCTAGGTGGTCGGTTGATGGTTGTTGATTATTCGTTGTTGGTTTTTGGTTGTTGGTTGTTGGTTGCTAGTTGTTGGGTGTTGGGTGTTCGCTATCGGTTGCTAGTTGCTGGTTTCTTGGTTGTTGGTTCTTGGTGGTCGGTCGTTGGTTGTTGGTTGTTGGTTGTTGGTTGTTGGTTGTTGGATGTTGGTTGCTGGTTGTCGGTTGTTGGTTCTTGGTTATTCGCCATTGGCTGTTGATTATCCGTTGTCGGTAATTGGCTTCTCGCTTTAGTTTCAAAGCCTGTCAAACTGGCTCCAGAACTTGGGGGGCCCCGTGAACAACTTCTGAGCGCCAGGCGTGCGGTCAGAGAATGAGCGCGTGGCAAACACTGCAAATTACTCTGCCGAATGACCGCATCGCGCATGAAACTGAATGTCACAAGCTGCAGGTCGCGCGGCGACGTGATGTTCGCTCTGAGATGACGCTGCTGGCCAGGCAGCCGGGCGCCAGGCTGTCGCAGCACGGATCGCAACAGGTCCAAGTCTGCAGCCTGCTAAATTCGTTGCATTAATGTAAGAGGCAAGCAGAATGTCATTTGCATAGAGATAAGGCATTGCGGCGTACTGTTGCGCTCATGATGTCATGGCATTGTTGCTTGTTGCGACGTTCAAGCCAGTGTCTTTCCCCCTGGTTGCCTTAATGTTAACGAGAAAATTACCAACGGGGGGGCAGAAGCTGCAAATTAATTTGCCAAGTCACCTGAAAACAGCTGCTTTGCAAACCGAATGTCAGGGTCTGCAGGTTGCCTGGCGACGTGATGTTCACTCTGATGACAATGTGTCAGCGCTTCACTGTATGTCGTTAGAACATGTTAGAGCCAAAAAAAGCAACAGCCGTGGCACCGGCGGTCCGAAATTTCTCCGAAATTTTCCGACAAATCTTTGATTTTGGCATTGACTAAAAAATCCAAATTTTCAAAAAAACGTCCGTGGAGAGCAAAATTGTCCGAAAATTTGCGCCTTTTGGACTGAAGTTGGAATTGACCATGTTGCAAAAAGACCAGGCAGCCCAAGCAGCCCAGGCAATGGCACATTTCACCGAGGAAAGAAAGAAAGACTAACAAGTAAAGAAATCCACGCCGTCCAAAGCGGCTACATTCTTGGAAAATTTGAAGGTAGTTACTCTCAAATTTTCTGAAGATTTGGCCGTATTGGGCAATGTTCAAAATCAAAGAATTATCCGAAAATTTTGGAAAAAGGAGTTCGGCGCTGGTTGTTGGTTATCGGTTGTCAGTTGCTGGCTGTTGGTTGTTGGTTCTTGGTGGTCGGTTGTTGGTTGTTGGTAATTCGTTGTTGGTTATTGGTTGTGGGTTGTAAATTGTTGGGCGCTGCTTATCGGTTGTCAGTTGCTGGTTGTTGGTGCTTCGTTGTTGGTTATTGGTGGTTGCTTGTTGGTTATTAGCTGTTGGGTGTTGGTTATCGGTTGTGAGTTGCTGGTTGTTATTCGTTTTTGGTTATTGGTTGTTGGTTGTTGGCTCTTTGTTGTTGGTTATTGGTTTTTAGTTCTTGGTTGCTGATTGTTGATTGTTGGGTGTTGGTTGTTGGCTATTTGTTGTTGGTTGTTGTTGTTAGTTGTTGGGTGTTGGTTGTTGGTTGTTGGATGTTGGTTGCTGGTTGTCGGTTGTTGGTTCTCGGTTATTCGTTTTTGGCCATTGTGGCCCCGGGGCCCCGTGAACAACTACTGAGCGCCAGGCGTGCGGTCAGAGAATGAGCGCGTAGCAAGCACTGGAAGTTACTCTGCCGAGTAACCTGAAAACAGCCGCGTTGCGCACGAAACTGAATGTCACAAGCTGCAGGTTGCGTGGCGACGTGATGTTCGCTCTGAGATGACGCTGCTTGCCAGACAGCCGCGTTCCAGGCTGTCGCAGCACGGATCGCAACAGGTCCAAGTCTGCAGCTTACTGAATCTATTGCATTTATGTAAGAGGTCTGCAGGTCGCCTGGCGACGTGATGTTCGCTCTGATGACAATGTGTCAGTGCTTCACTGTATGTCGTTAGAACATGTTAGAGCCAAAAAAAGCAACAGCCGTGGCACCGGCGGTCCGAAATTTCTCCGAAATTTTCCGACAAATCTTTGATTTTGGCATTGACTAAAAAGTCCAAATTTTCAAAAAAACGTCCGTGGAGAGCAAAATTGTCCGAAAATTTGCGCCTTTTGGGCTGAAGTTGGAATTGACCATGTTGCAAAAAGACCAGGCAGCCCAGGCAGTGGCACATTTCACCGAGGAAAGAAAGAAAGACTAACAAGTAAAGAAATCCACGCCGTCCAAAACGGCTAAATTCTTGGAAAATTTGAAGGTAGTTACTCTCAAATTTTCTGAACGTTTGGCCGTATTGGGCAATGTCCAAAATCAAATAGTTTTTGCAAAATTTCGGAAGAAGGAGTAACGTGGACCCACATCCTGAGCAGATTCGAATTTAGGCGTTGCGGCGTTACTGTTTTATTTGCTAATACTGTATTGTAGTATGCTGTATTGCCTGCAAATATACGTAATATTTTATATGGGCTGGCTACTCCTTGCCTTCCCGTGGCGTCAGCGGGCTCAGCGTGGCACTGCTGAAAATAAAAAAGACTTCACAGAGATTCTTGGTCTAAGTGGATGGAATGTTGAATTTAAAAAAAGGAAAAAAAGAAGAAAAAGCAAAAACCCAAAAAAAAGAAAAAGCTGGAAAACAAAACAAACAAGAAGTGAATTCGTCGACACAGGAATGTCAAGGTCAAAAAAGCAAGAAGAGCGGGCCACTGCGGCCGAAAGTCAAAAAAAAGCGCCAATTAGGAATTAACAAAAGAAAGAAAACTTCCTTGAAGCTTGGTAGGTCTCCATTATGCAGGTCAAGAAGCATGCTGTTCATCGGAAAAAAATATGGCTCGCATCAATGTGTTTTATTGCCGCGGACCAACTGTGAAGAACGTGGACAGCAGGCGCTATGTCTTTGCCGTATACGCAAGGGAAATCCCAAAGCGCGAAAGCGCACTTGCAAGCAAGGGCTGAAATGTCCGCAAACGGATCCGCACGCCTTGCGTGCCAAGCGGGGGCGGTGGGAAACGTTGCTTGAAAAAGACAAAGCTAAGGCTCAGAAATTCCTCGACCCCAGTTCATGGACTAAGGATTCTCTCGAAAAGACCTTGGCCCCCAACAAGTATACCAGTGGGCGTCATCGCAGGTCGGGTGAGAAACGCTGCGCAGCTATTGCTGCCGCCCGAGCTGAGCTCCTTGGTCAGCATTGACTCAGGAGGTTCGGCGCCCCTATGGCGCTGGGTCCGGGGCAACCAATCAAGGTCAAATACTCCGCCACCCGTGCTGGGGAGTGATAACCCAGGCCCCGCCGAATACATGCCACCTGGCTCCGTGCCCGCTGTGCGTTTAAACACCCAGGGGGCGCCTAGGGCTTGGAAAGCTTCGGCAGAATCTTTTTTGCGGTCTCACGTCTTCCTTTGGCAAGACATTGGAATGAGTGACAGCGAATGGAATAGTTTTGCAGGTATGTTACAGAACTCGGGGTGGGGTTGCGTGTCTCGTTCACAAAGCAGTTCGTCATTCCGTGGCAGGTACCACGTCCAGTTTTGACAGTTAATTGCTGGGCATGTGGATTCATGGTATTCATGTCATCAACATATATGCTCCCCCAGGGCAGGAACAAGTGTGTGCTCAGTCAGCTCTTCACGGACGACGCCCAAGCGGCTTACTGGGGGGATAAGTGGGCAATCGCGGGTGATTTTGATCTGACGCCTTTCATGACCTACTCCGGTCTTATGGTGCAATCTGTTGCGGTCCCAGCGAGCCAACTCGTTGGACAGGCCACAGAATTGTGGACTGGGTCGCTGCCACGGCCAGTACGATCGGGAAAGCCACTTCGCAAACTGAGGCGTGCCTCAAAAAAATTGCATGTCTGACCAGGATAAAATTCGGAGGCGTTTGGAGCTGGCTGCAAGCCGGATAAATTCATCCCAGAGGCTTGGCAGGAAGCTCTAGCAAAGACCTGGAACGCACAGGTCACCCAGCTCCCTAATTTTCAAGAACTCCAGAAGTCGTTCAAATCCTGTCAGGAAGTGCGACAGCAATCTGAATTCTTTGACCCAGGTGGTGAAATTCAATCTCAGCGGGACCTTTTCACGCAATGCCTGAGGGCGTGTTTTAAGCTCACCATTTCTCAGTTGTTGCATACGGAAACTGACGAGGAACTTAAAACTCAGTTGCTTCAAATGCGCAGTCAGCCTGGCGATGATGTCAAAAGTAAACCCGCTATAAGTTCCAGTGGGTTTCGCTTGCGGCGCCTCAGGCTCAAGATCCTTGGCCTGGGGAACATGTGCGTCGCTGTAGGCGTACTTTTCCCAGGCGCCACGAATTGATGAGGCTTTTGCGCGTCGGTCGAAAGCCGCCTGACACGCTCATCACCAAAGTCTTAGGACAAGATGGCCTCAGTCTCTCTGAGGCACAGCTTGCAGACAATGCTTGCAGGACTGTCATTCGCATTCAAGAGCAGCTGCGGGTGAAGCAACAGCAGGAAAAAACTTCCAGGCTGGCTGCTTGGAAACATGGAATGAATGAACCCACGCTCAAAAATATGAGCGGGCGGTTAAGAACTAAGGAAAATGGTCACCCTGAATTAGTTGTGCTTGGTCCTGGTGGCCCCCTCAATCATAGAAGTCAGGTCGCCGAGGCTATCTGCAGTTTTTGGCAGGACATCTGGCAACAGCCAGCTGTCCCGGTTCATGAGAGCTCGACACGGTTGATCGCAGATTTCTTGAGGTCGGGCCCCGACCCCGGAAATTTCCATTGGACACTGCTGGCAGTTGATGACCTCTGGGCTTCAGTGCGTGGAGCTTCGGGGGCCAGCGGCGCAGATCAGTGGTCTGGCAATGAGATTTTTTGAACGAACCCGTTTCTGGGAAGTCACTGGGCGGTTGCCTGCCCAACTTAGAGAAACTCGCCAAGTCAGTCTTCCCAAGACTGCCAAAGTCATCAGTATATAGCCAGCTCCCTCTCAGCCAGGCTCGCTCGTCCCAGCTCGGTTATGAATATCTTCTGGAAGACCTATGCTAGCGCATGGACCAAGTGAGGACAAGTTCGCAACTGGGCTGCCAGTCGCTTGGACCCAGCTGTGTGTTTTGGAGAGGGCGCCCATGACGCTGCAAGAAAAGCTCGTGGAAGGAGCGTTTCTAACAAGTTAGACATGGAGCAAAGCTTACGACAGAATGCGTCCTTCTGTCACATGTGAAGCTCTTGTCTCTCTAGGTTTTCCTCCTTCTATGCTTGATCTTCTAAGCCAAGCCTGGCAGCAAACCAGGCGGGTCAGCTATGATGGGCACACCCACAGTGCTCAGCTCAACGCAGTTGTCCACTAGCACCGTTCGTCCTTGCTGTTTGGGTATCTGCTGGGGCCCGGCTGAGGAGTTGCAGCAATACACGTACATGGATGACAGCAGCCTTCCTGCGTCTAATTTGCAAACTGTGTTAGAAGTCATCGAACATTAGGGACGGTCGTCTCAAGCTATGGGTTTAAAAGAGAATCCCTTGAAAACCCAATTCGTAGGTAAAACTAAAAAACAGCTGGCTGCACGGCAAGCGGCTCCTGAGTGGATTAAGGAGCACATCAAGGTACTCGGAGTCTCCACGGTCTCTGTAGCTAGAGCATGCGGTCAGACCGAAAAGGAACGATTGCAAAGTGCAAAGTCAAGAGCTCAGATTCAGTCACACCCCATTGAGTTGGGCGTTGCGGATTCGGGCACACAGCAGCTTTGTCACCGCAAAGGCTGCGTACGGCTGGGTTGGCCGTCTCCCAAACAAACTGTGTTGTGATCAGTTGTCAATGGTTGGAACAATGGGAACGGTTCGACTCGCCACCTCAGAAAGCTTTTTGCCGGGGCCCTTACTGACCTCAGCGTCGTGGTTGCTGCGCGCTTGTGGTGCAGAAGAACGAATCGAAATGACAGACCTAGGTGGACCCGCCAGCCGCACATGTTGTTGGCACTCTGAAGAAAGCAGCTCTCGAAGTTAGGGTTTGTTGAGCAAGGGCAATTTTGGTGGGTGGCCCCGAGGTGCTGGGCGAATGCCTTCAGGCCTACTGATTTGTTTCTTGATGCCAGACAAGGTTCTGTTCAGAAGCTGGAAGTGCAATTGCATAACGTCAGACTCATGTATAAGATGCAATGTTTCGAAGGTTTCTTGGCCAGGGATCGTAGAGATGCTAGGGCTGTGGCTTTGAACTTGTCCCCTGCGCAACTTCGCCATCGTTTTGCGCAAATCGACCTCAAGCGGTGTCGGAGCTGGCTGGAGGCTAGCGCACCGGCAAGAGCTCTCATGCTAGGGAGCTTCTGGAGTCCAGCGGCATGTGGGAACCAATAATCAGTTCAATTTCGATGTCACACACCTCTCACCTCTCACCTCTCTTGCTCCGCATGGGATGGGTCAGAAACAGAGAAGATGAAAAAGTGTTAGGGCACATGTGTGCCACGGTGGCGTCCATTTGGGCTCTTAGGCATGGCCACTAACATGTTGTTCCTGTACACGCAAAATTTAATTAAGCCTCACGAGTTGTTACACCTGACAGCTAAGGATCCTGTTTAACCAAGGCACGCACCCTTTTCAGGTTGCTGCTGCCTCTCTCCAACCGCGCGCAAACTACAAGGGCGGCGGCTGCTGCGCCAACTACACTACTAGTGTCTTATACGTTGTGCTATTTTGCATATTTTTAAAAATACATTAAAATACCTGAAAGTAGGTTGTAGTACTAGTAGTACTACTACTACAACAGTACTCTACTACGAATCTACTACAAGTCTATTCCTCGCCACTACTAGTCTATTCCTCGCCACTACCAGTCTACTACTCGCCACTACCAGTCTACTACTAGGCTACTACTCGCCACTGCCAGTCTACTACTAGTCTACTACTCGCCACTACCAGTCTACTACTAGTCTACTCGTCTACTACTCTCTACTTCTAGCGTGCTAATATACTACAAGTCTACTACTAGCCAACTACTAGTCAACTCCTAGTCTACTGCTAGTCTGCTGCTGGTCTAGTACTAATCTACTGTACTAGTCTGCTAAGCAAGCACAAAAAACCAACCAGCCAACGACAACTGGGTTGTTGAAGGTTGTGCTTCTTGGTAGTGGTGGTGGTGGTGGTGGTATTGTTGTGGTATTGTGGTGTTGTTGTTGTGGTGTTGTGGTGGTGTGGTTGGCACTGGACCGCGAAAAACTTGACACTGGGCCACGCAGCATTGGGCACTGGGCCGAGAACAAGTTTTTGGCACTAGGCCGTAAACGAAAACCAATCACCAACAGAGTCCATGGGTGCAGAAACGGGGCGTTGTGCTTGGAAGCAAAGGTGGGGGTCGACAAAGCAGGGAAAACAGGGTTGGGGGGGTGTAAAGCAAGGTGAAGGGGTTGCTGAAACAGGGCTCCGGGTCCACGACACAAGGTGGGGCGGTCCAGAAAACACTAGGTGTGGGGGTCCACAAAACAAAATGGGGTCAATAAAACAGGGTGGGGGTCTAGAAAATAGAGTGCCCATTCTTTGATATGGAATATATTGAAATGGATTGAAATGTATTCAATATAAAATTATATATTTATCATTCCTATTGTGGCAGCTTTTTGGAAGTTCCCCAAGGCCCGGCCCAACGCATTGTAAATTGTAATGAGTGAAACTGAGTCAGCAAAGGTGAAACCAGTGAAACCAAAGGCCCTTCCATTCTGAAACTTGAAACTCTAATCTAAGAATCAGCTCTTTCCATTCAGTAAAAATCTTGCTTTCAGACTTGAACATTCACTTCAGCCGGTATACAGCGACACTATGCTTTTCAAAGTACTTCTGAAAGTCAATGAGTTTGTGGAGGCAAACCCTTCCGTGTTCCAAAATATCAACCTCCGACTCATCTTCTTTCCCGGCATGGCTCATTGAGTGTCCTGGCGAACACAAAGGACAGCGCTTACGCTCCTTGCGACACAGCTTTTCAAACTCTTCTCAACACAACGCTCTCCTCATGTGACTCATTACAAGTTGTGCTGAGGAAGTTTTTTCTTATTCAACTTATTCTCAATATTCTATATTCCAAAATTTCTTTTTGTATACTCTTTATTTATTTGTTTTGGAAGGAAATTTAGAATCGTCAACCCCTGCAAAAGTTGCAGTCTCAAAAGGGAGATGTCAGGAGAGACATCCGCGTGCTGTCTTCAACGTGAAAAACTGCTTCTTCTCCCAATCCATGTCTTGTGTTTGTCTCAGCTGTCCCCGTCCTCCTTGCTGCTCCTCCTCCAACCCTGTCCTCCTCTCCTTGTCTTCACCCTAGTCTTCCTTCTTTAATCTTCCTTAGAATCTTTTATTCTATTCTCATTCTTAGTTTTATCTTCCGATTCCATTCTGCCTTCCTTATTTTTGCCTTTTCATCACCTCACAATTCTCCTCGTAATCATCCTCCTTATGTTCTTTCTGATGTTCATGAATTTCCTCTCTCTCTCTCTCGAATTCCTTTCCCTATTCTCTATTTCATTCTCTCGCTCTCTCGCTCCCTTACATTCTTGCCCTCTCTTTCCTCTCATTCTTTCTGCCTATAGTTCTTTACATCTTTCCTTAACTCTACTTTCTCTTAGATTTTTTCCTTATGTTTTCCTCCCTTCTCTTCTCTTATTTTCTCATATTCTTCTCCTTCTCTTCTCCCTTTCTCTTCTCCATTTCTTCATTTATGAACTATAGTCCTTTCTATAGAAACGTATATGAAGAAGTCGTTCAGAGAAGTCGTTCAGAGAAGTCACTCTGAACTCGAAGCCATGTCTTCTCCCTACGCCCTACGTCTTCCTTCCCTTCCCCCCCCGCTGATCCTCATCTCTCGCCCTTCTCCGACCTCTCGGGCCGGTACCTCGCACAGAAAGCGAAGAAAAAACAAATGAGGGAAAAAAAACAAATGAAGAATTTTTTTCATGAACATGAACATTTTAAATGAGGAATTTAAATGAACAAGAACCGGAAAATATGTAATGAACATGAAGGAAAAACATCATGACTACAATAAGACATGAAATGAAAACATAATACACATTTTCAATTCCATAGTACCACACCAAATTCATTCCATATCAAATACATCACCAAATGAATAAATTCCATATCAAATCTATCACATCACAACTTAACCCCCTTCAAACACTTCGCATCACAATTCATCGCATCCAATGACCAGAGTTCACACGTCAGTTTAATGACCCGCGAAATCAATTTTGTGTGACAAGTGAAATTTTTGGCGCATTTGCAAGTGGCTGGAAATATGCAGAATCGTTATTTTGTGTGACAGGCGTGGTACTTTGAACATGTTGATGCTGTTTCAACTTGCAGAAATGGAGACGCTCCCGCATGAAATGCAATTTTGGTGATTTCACGAAACCATTTGTTTATTCCTGGAAGCAACGTCGCGCTTGATCGGGAAGGTAGCTTATTGGATTGGATCGATGCGAGGCGGTCTTTGGTTTGCTTCTGGTTTGCTTCGGGCTTGTTTCCTGTGACTGGTCGCCAAAAAATGGATATGTCAAAGTGCAATGCTGACTTTGTGTGGTACTTCGTGTGCTACTTCGTAGACAAACTCTGGGATTTCTGCAATGGCGCTGCGCGAGGTGATGTTGCAGCAGTGTTGGATCGTGATTTTTGTGACGTGGAGTTTGGCGCAGCTGGATTTGTTCTGGGATTGCTTTCCGCAATGTCAGTTCTGCGCCAAGTGATGTTTTCAGCACTGCTGCAGTACATTGTAATACTTTGTATGATCTTGCAGTACCTCGCAGGAGGTCGCAATAACCGCAGTACGTTGTAGTACCTTGTAATGCCTTGTAACACCTTGTAGTATCTTGTAATACGTCGCACTACCTTATTGTGCTGGTGTGTTGTTGCGCCGGTATGTTTTTGTTGCGGCACGTTTTTGTTTTGTACGTTTTGGTGTTGCTGTTTTTTGTTGCGCTGGTGATTTTCTTGTGGGATTTCGTTGTCGCGGTCATTTTTCGCTTATGATTATAGGCACCAATGTCTTCCCGCTAGGCTTTTACAAGCGTGGAAACTTCTGCCCCCACCTCGTGGTACTACTTGCATGTGCAAGTCTATGTCCTTTATTAAGTTTAAAGAGTTTAAGGCTACCAATGGAAATGTGAAGAGAATAGAATGGAATTGTGAATAGAAGAGAATGTGAATATAGAATAGAATGTAAAGATAATGTAAGCACATAGACAATAGAAAAGATAAGCAAAGAGAATGTCAACAGCAGCTTCATGTTCTGTGCGTCTCAGGCGTGGCAATCTGACATTGCAACATCACCGTTTCGCGGCGCACTGCAAAGTTGAACGGCAGCCACCTGGGAGGTCTCTGTTGGCCGAAGAGTCAACATGATGAAATATAGAAACACAATAGAGAAAGATAATAGAGAAATACCATTAATAGAGAAATATATCAGAAATACCATGTATAAAATCATCCAAATACAAAATATAGAGAAATATATCTAGAAGAAATAGAGAATGTATCTCTGTATTCTATTGTCAAAAAACAGAAGCAACATATCTAAACTCTGCAAGAATGCTAATCGTACACATGTCAAATCCTGAAAATAACAATGATTGAAACTATCAACAGCTACACTCATATCGCGGAGTCCGTGTGGGAGTTGTCTCAAAACGCGCCTCAAATTTTGCAAACTCAAAGAATTTTGCAACACAAAAACGGGCTGACTGCACTGGCTTCTTGGTTCGCCTTCAGCGTTGTGAAAATGTGAGAAAGCTTCTTGGAAGAAGAAAATATCGGTTATCCTCTCTTTAAGAAGAGAGACTGAGTTCTTGACAGAAGAAGAGAGAGTAGAATAGAATAGAACGAAGAGGCAGGAAGAAAATAGAAGAGAAAAGGAATAGAACAGAATAGAATAGAATGGAACAGAATGAAGAGGCAAGGAAGAAAATGTAAGAGAATAGGAATAGAACAGAATAGAATAGAATGGAACAGAATGAAGAGGCAAGGAAGAAAACATAAGATAATGGGAATAGAATAGAATAGAATAGAATAGAATAGAATGGAACAGAATGAAGAGGCAAGGAAGAAAACATAAGATAATGGGAATAGAATAGAATAGAATAGAATAGAATGGAACAGAATGAAGAGGCAAGGAAGAAAATATATGTAAGAACATATATTTATTCATAAATTTGTGTATCAGGAGAGTTGACAAATTTTCTACTGACGCTGACAGCTGGCGACGACTCGGGGAAATGATCGGCACTCGCTAACTTCTTGGGGAAACGCTTCGTACAGGTGCTCAAAGCGTGAACTGCAGGAGCGACGACCTTTGGCTGCCTGGGAGGGCCTTTTTTCAGCCACGTTTTGGGGGGAGGAATCGGCCTTTGAATGTCACTTGAAAAGGTGGCCTCTTTGGTGCTGGTGCCTCTTTGACAGAACTGTTGACACAACTGTCGAACAATCAACCGCACGGCTGGTGCAGGCAGTTGCTGCGGAACAGAGATACAGGTAGACAATCAGAGATCATGATAATGAAATAGATAGAGAAGTCAAGAGATCAAGAGAAATATAGAGAAACGACAATTCAAAAATAGATGGTCACAACAACGCATGTGCAGAAAACAACGAACACAGCAAAATTCCGCACGTCTCTGGTTTCTTCAGTGAATAGCTCTGCGATCCATTCCTCTCCACCAGCCTTCTTTTCCTGCAAGGTTTCCTATTCTTATCGCCTGCGATCCATTCCTCTCAACCAACAATCTTTTCCTGCAAGGTTTCCTAGTCTAATCGCCTTGCAAGGTACTGGTATTAGAACGGGGAACTTTGGCAGTTCACTTTTTTCTTCACTGACTTGCTTTTGTTTCACTCTCAGAATTGCGTAACTCCTTAGAGTCATCTATACTTTCTTGTTTCAGTCATTTGTACATCTCTAGGTACTTTATTCGTTCTTTGTTCGTCTTATTTTGTACATGTGAAGTCCTTTCCTTTAAACATGAACTTATACTTCTACATAAACATGAACTTCTACTTTTACTTATACTTCTACTATATTTACAATGTAAAGACGTACGACGTCTACGTTGCTACGACTTCCTTCGTAGGACTTCGCTTCGTCTTTCCACTTCGCTTCCAAGGCGCGCTGGAAACACAGAGGCGAATTTCGGAGGCGCCGAAGATTGCACGAGGAGAAACACTTGGAGTTCAACACGAGGAGAAAGAAGAAAACATGAGATAAGGGGAACAGTAAGGAACTTGTAAGGAACAACACTCTATAGTTAGAACTTCCTTTTCTAAACATTCGAACTTATTTCAGATCTTCTTTTTCTGTCGTCTCCTTCTTAGTCTTCAGATTCTCAACGAAGTGACACTTTCTGCGGTGCCCCACTGTTGTTGCCGTAGTGGTGGCTGTGAGGACCTGGCACAGCAAACTTCGAAATTCCAACATATTGAATTTGTGAAAACTTATTTGAAATCCTGACTTCTTATCTTTCAGCTATTGAGATTTACTACTTTGTTCAAAACGACATCAGGAATCAAAGAACGGGAATACTGAGGAAAGGTCCTTGCAAGAACGTCTGCGCGACCACAGTGGAAACGGATTCCCATTCCAACGTATCATGTGAAACCATGGCGGGAATTTTGAAATGTTTTTTCAATTTCTTCTTCATATTTCATCTTCATTTCTTTCATATTTTGGGCATTTTTTGTCAGGTCCTTCGTGACCTGAAAAAGTCCTCACACTGAGCAAGTCCTCCCAAGTCCTCCCAAGTGTTCCCTGGGCACCGTAGTAGCAAAAGCGATCATCCTTCACCGTGCAGTTCCCCACGATATTCCGACCTCAGAGAAACACTGAGAACAAAAAAAGATCTATACCAATGCATATTGAAAGTAGATTAGAATCGAAGTAATGTATTTAATTCAAAAAGTAAATACAAGGATTAAATAAATAACTAAATACATAAAATATAAATACACCAAATATAAATATATAGAATTCAAAATTTCGATTTTCTGTGGATTTTCTGGGCTCCTGTGCCCAGAGCACCTACGCGCCGCGTGCGTTCCGCCGGCTGCAAACTCTGGGACCTCGCAGCGAAACGTTCTGAAATGCAGATACGTTTACTGGACTTAAGTCAATTGAAGTTTCATTGTGTGTAATGTGCATGTATTTAACAATATAAATATATCTTTAATGTAAATTGAATGTACATCTTATTGTATGTATTTACTTGTCACTTGTGTGTACTTAAACAGGCTGTCCTATTCATTTGTACTTAAACTGTGTTTCAAGTACACACAATGAAACTTCAATTGACAATATGTTTCAACTTTGAAATAATGGTGTCGCGCCTTGCTGGGCCCTGGAAGGGGATGACGAAGCCGCCCGTGACGCTGCTGGGCCACGTGGCCTGGACTTTCCATACGACTTCTTTCCACCACTGACGTATCATCTCCAAAATATTCATGAAAATTGAAGTATAAAGAAATTTAAGTATAAATAAACCTTACTTCTTTAAAGAAAGCTTATTTACGAAGTATTTACATCTTCTCCTTTCGCCAGATCCATTCGTTGTGCGACGAGATCTTTTTCTATCTGCGGATCTGCGCCTCTGCCGTCAGCAGCTCCAAGGTGCCTCGCTGCGGCAGCATGTACCTCAAGCGACAAGAACATGAAAAAAATGAAGAAATGTATAAGAAAAAAAAAAAATATATATATATATATATATTGAAGAGAATGCATCAAAATGTGTGAGAAAAATGTGTAAGAGAAATGCATGTAAATATGCATAAAAATGTGTAAGAAAAATGTGTAAGAGAGTATATAAAAATGTATAAGAAGAATGTATAAGAAAATGAGAGAATGGTGTAAAAAAAGAGATGAAGAGAAAATGAAGTTGGCGTCCTCGCTTTGCGGGGGGCACTCTCCCTTGGGATCGTGACCGCGTGTGCCGTAACTCACCTCACAGCGGGCGAAAACGAAGAAACATACAAGAACATCAACGAAATGAAAAACATATTTTTTAACATTTCTTAAAAGAGTAACAAAAATGTATATATACATATATAGAATGCATAGTATATTTCATATTTATATTATTCTTTCACTTTTCTATATCTATTTTCATATCACAGATTTCCGTATCATTCGTGTTAGCGAAAGATGTCGCGTATCATCGTCGATGTCACAGCGTGGAAGATCTCCTGCCGAGCTGCTGCTCGAGTGGTGGCATTGAAGGTGCCTGGCGGACAAATTGAGACACTCAGACGGCTCGTATGTAGAGAAAATATTAATAATTAATATTCAGATATATTTGATTAATATTTCATTAGTATTTAGTATTTAATTAAGGAATTGAAATAAGCTTAGGTCTTCAATTGAAGTGATTCAAAACACAATGAGCAGAAAATTCAAGCATTTAAGAAGTACGTCTATGTACGTCTGATGATTCGGGAGATTTTAAGGAAGTCCAAAATGGCATTTCCAGCATGCTAGCCGCGGTGCCAGGTCAGCACCACAGCATACGAAACCCCACTCCGCTCCTTCCCTCAACTCCTAAGCTATAAGAGATAAGAATAAGAGCGAAGATGAACATATAAAGATAGGAAAAAATGAATATATAAACATTTCTTCAAACAAATATTCAAAAGATGTGTTTTCTTTGTCGCGCCTTCAGCGGCGTGCGTCCCGAAGAGTCGAGATCGAGTGTCGCCCACGGTGGTCTTCAATACGTGGTAGTCCTTACGAAGAAATGGAGAAATGTGAAGTGGGAAATGACACATTTATGACATTTCTTTAAGAAATGAAACAAAAACTACATGAAAAAACATAGTATGAAGAAATGAAGAAATTTCATTGAAATCTAAAAACTTCATGAAGTTTCTTCTTGTTCTTCTGTTTTTGTCTCCTCTTTGTCGTTTGTCCTTTCTGTCCTGCCGTGTCCTCGATGCAAAATCATGCACACCAAAGGTGACCTGAATGACGAAACTTCGCTGTGAGATCTTCTCTGGAAAAAAAGATGCATATACCGTATTCAATCATTCAATCAATGAGGTGAAGAATGAAAATTTCAAACACAAATTTGAAATTAGGATATGAGTTTCTTACTTATTTGTGTTTTCTTCCCGGTGTTTTCTTTTAAAAAAGATCATCTCAAGGTTTGGGCTCCGCGATTTTCGAGAACCATGGCAGAACGAAGCTATGGCAAGGCGAACACGGCACGTGGGCAGCAATGCGAACACAACACAGGGCTTTCTTTTAAGCCGCACGAGAAAGCAAAATGCGAAGAAACTCAACGTGTTAAACTGCTCTTCAACTTCAAAAAACTTCGGCAATTTGAAACTCCAAGCTTCGCTGCTTTAGCTGATTGAGCACAACGCTACACAGAGATGCATACGATGTGTAGCAAGCTGTGCCTTTGTTTCAGCCTTCAGAGAGGCAACTGAGTCTTGAAAAATATTTGTAACAATCAAATATGAATATTATCTAAATATATCTAAATTGAATAAAAATTCTCAAATGTGTTTTCTTTCAACTGAAACTCTGATCTTTTCACGTGTGACATCAGTGCTCCTCTCGCAGAGACCTCGACACCACATTGACAAAGAGTTTCGCATCTCAATCATCTCATTTCTCAAAAATCTGAAGAGAAAGAGTCGAAGCCGTTGAAAGTTCTCATCTCTCCCTGGAGCATTTCTCTCTCGCAGAATCTTTCACTTGGTTTCTCACTTTCAACAAGAGCATATTGTGCCCAGGGACAAGGGCTGAACAGTGTGTGCGAGATCGACGTTGAAAATGGTGAAAGGATGACAGTCACAATGAAGGAGAATGATGGGTGTTGGGTGATACTTCGATGCCCATGGAATGTAATCTTGTAATCTAATGTAATGTAATCTAATGTAGTGTAGTGAGGTGTAGTGTAGGTAATAAGGGACAATGACACGGCGAGAGATTCACAGTCCTCTGAGTCCTCTGCTACCATCGCCACTGATAACGGCCCTGGCCAAGAGAGACTCAAAAGCAAAAGATCCGAGTCTTCATTCAATCATTCCATCTTAATCTCATTCTTATTTATTGAATGATTAGTTAAAGTCTTCCCAATGTCTTCTCTCACGTCAGCTGCGCCTCCCAATCGGCCTTTCCGTAGCCTTTCTCCCAGCCCTTGCCCTTGAAGTCGTCGTAGCCCTTGCCGTCGTAGCCTTTGCCGTAGCCCTTGTCGTAGCCGCCCTTGTCGTAACCTTTGTCGAAGCCGCCTTTGTCGAAGCCTTTGGCTCCGTAGCCTTTGTCGTAGCCCTTCTCGGGTCGGACCTGAAAGGAGAGCTTTGAAAAATCGAAGACTTCACAAATTAAAATCGAAAGATGAGGTAGGACATATATCTTAACCAAATAAAGCTTAAGAATGAATAGAATATGAAGAAAATATGAAGAATAGATGTAGAATATATGTAAAATATGTGTAGAATTTCTTTCCGTTCGACGGGCGAAGACGTGTTGTGCCTGCGCCTGGGTGAAGCCCGGGCGCTGCCGCGACGCAGCGAGGACTTGCTGCGACAACGAGGCCTCGGAGCTGCGCGAGCTCAACGGAAGAAACAGACAGAATTCCAACTTTATCTAATCAATTCCAGATTTATTGAATAGATAAATCAATGAAACTAATCAAATACATACAGAATCACTCATGAGTCAATTTCGACGTGTGTTGGTCCCTTTGATGTTCCAAACCCGTCTGAAGCAAATGTTCGAAACTTTGATATTCCTTCCGGAAATTTGACATCTTTTTGGGGGAGGGGGGCTGCCCCCTCATTGTCTGATGCCTCTGAATTGTATTCCAAGTTTGAAATGCTATTCGAATGGATGTCTGGGATGTCTGCGATGTCTTTGTTCTCGGGATATTGCGGGCTGTTCGCGAAAGATTTGAGCTTCACACTTCCTTGACTTGTGTATCTAAAGGTTGGCCCGCTGAAGGAACATTTCTGTCTCGGATTCTGTATTCATCTTTTGGGAGTTCGTGCTTCGATGATTGATTCGAGAATCCGAATCGAAAGAATTCAAGGAATCTAAGCTTTTCTATCCGTTCTATCCATTTCTATCCGTTCTACTTTCACATTGAACTCCTCCAAGCTTTGGCACCATATGAGTTGAGCGGACCTTTCAGGTGCCGAAGGGGGTGCAAAATGTAACCTGAAGCTTTCTTTCAAAAAATAGTTGTGGTACTTCTCAATTGTAAACATCTATTTTTTGAATTCAAGGAACTTACCTCTTTTCAACCTAGTCTGGTTGTGGGGAGACCTTTGTCCAAAGGTGTGGGGTCTGATATCAACGAGACTTGTCTTTTACGAAGACTGGCACCTCCCACTATGCACCCTGTGACATCTATGAACTGAACTTGTTTGGGCTATTTTGAACTCCTCTGTGACTTTCGGTGTTCCAAATACTTTGTTTTTCAACAGTGGTCAGTGGTCTATCATTCTGGTTGCTTGAGAAATAGAAAGTGAGGGCGTTACAGTATTCATGTGGGTTTGTCCCCTGCTTTGTTTCTTGCAAGGCCATTATCGTATCTATATTGTTTTTTTTTTTTTTTAATGATATGTGTGAGCTGCTGCATTTCAGATAGCTCTGCCAAACCTCTGCAATTTGGCTTGGTGATCGTACTGGCCTGCAGGGATTTCATCCCTGCCGTCGTTGGTTTTTATGAGAATTTCCGATGTGCTGACTCCATATCAGGGCTAGTTCTGTCAGCACTCATTCGTTTGCAATTTATTCGAGTAGCTCTGTCTCTAAGATACAGTTTTCTAATCGCATGAAAATGTTTTGATAATGTCTGTTTTTCTGTGCTGCTTTTTGGCTACCTCTTTGAGTAAACTTTTCGTCTCACTAAGAAATATGACCTGGGGCTTTTGTTTAAGGGTGGCTGTGGTTGCTTCCCGGGCTTGCATGAGAAGGATGTACGTGGCCAGTTTAGGCTGCATGGCATCTGCTTTCTTAATTTTTCTCCACATTTGTGCCACATATTTTCGTTTCATTTTGATCTGCGAAGTCCTCAAAGTATGGAGTTGCGACTATGTTTACAGCGTCTTGCTAATCTTCTAAATTGAAATATCTTTTTGTGCAAACATAGGTGTCATACTGCTGGAGGCGGGTTTCAAGTAATGTGCTTGTGCGGATGTCAGTGTCAAACGTACATACATAGATGAAAACATAGATAGATAGATAGATAGATAGATAGATAGATAGATAGATAGATAGAGGAATAGATAGATAGAGGGATAGATAGATAGATAGATAGATAGATAGATAGATAGATAGATAGATAGATAGATAGATAGAGGAATAGATAGATAGAGGGATAGATAGATAGATAGATAGATAGATAGATAGATAGATAGATAGAGGGATAGATAGATAGATAGATAGATAGATAGATAGACAGACAGACAGACAGACAGATAGATAGATACATACGTACGTACGTACATACATACATACATACGTATAGACGTGTAGGCGTAGAATGTACAGTAGAATCCTGCGATTGGAAATACGCCACCTCAAAGTACCGCATCAATTTGATTGGGTCTTTGAACATGGGAACATAGGGAAGGCAGTTCCTGTTGTTTTTTGAATAGGGACGGCATCATATTTTGAGGAATCGTGTGTTTCTTCAAACTAGAATCGTGCAATGCTGCATGCAGTCCTGCAAAGAAACTATGCAGCAATGCAGCAATGTCGGAATAACAACAGAGTTTTGAGAATACTCTGGATCCACGACTGAATCGTATCAAACACACAATTGTGATCTGGAATCCAGACTGATATAGGGATGTCTTAATATCAAAGCACCCTTGCACTAAAACTCGCGCAAACCTCCTTTGACAATCAAACTGTCCAAACATCGAAAAACGAGCAAAACAATCTCAAAGGAAAAAACAAGGCCAACAAAAGCTCAATGTCTTTGAGAATCTCGGGCAATGAACCGTTGCAAATGCAAATGTAAAACTCTTGGCAATGTCTAAACTCAAATCTCACATTGGCGTGGCCAGTTTCTGGGTAAGTGAATTTTGGATCCAGCGAACCTGGATCCAACATCTTTTGCAAAAGTGTATTTCCATTGATTGATTCCCGCAGGCACTCCCAGCCCCCAATCCCAAAACATAGTTTGGAAAGGCCGATGGAATAACGATTAAATTTAGCTCGAGAGAGAGAAACATTGAAACTCATATACACGGAAAAGAATAACATTGGAACCGACAAACGGGGACACTGAGAATGGGTAATGAACGTAAATCCCGCATGCAAAAACACTAAATACTACATTTTTCTCGCGACTTCCGTGCATGTACGCAAAACAATCAAATTTTTACACATCAAACGGATGCGTGGCTTTCTGTGTTAGTTCAAACATTCACAGATTCCGTCCAAAGAAAAAACGAGGCTTTCTGGCGCCGTGTTGATCCGTGCGCCCTTTCTTTGCGCCTCTGAGGGCCCTGCATGTGGCCTGGCCTGGCACGAGTCGAAGCATCTGAAGAAAATTCGCAGAATACATCAAGATGGTCCATACATTTAATTAAACATTTAATTAACTAAATATTTAATTAACTATATTTATATTATACTTTATTTATATTTTCATTTGAAAGAAATCTCAGATCTGGCGCCTCCCGGGGACCGGTGGACGGAGCGCCCTGGATTTTCAGCTTCGCCGAATCGTCGCCCAGATCAATGCGCCGGTGCCGGTCACGCCGGCTCTCCTGCGTGCAGCTGAAGATCGAAGACATCCGTAAGAGACATCATCTATGATAGATGATAAATATCACACTATCAATGATTAATGATTTATCATATGGAGACTAATGTATTGATGATAAATACATTGCACTATGATACTTAAGAGACATTAGTAGTGTAATGATATAGTATTGAAAGAGACATTAGATATGTGTAATGTATTGTAAGTGAAAACATGATGTAATATGTGTCAAATATGTAAGTGAAAATGTATTAAGACATGTGTTTATAAATGTAAAAAAGTGCTTACTATAAGTGCCTATGTCTAAATTGTCTAAATATTAGTGTGAAAGATGTCAACATCACAGCCGGGTGTCTAGCACCTACGTTGCTTTTCCCTCACGTGACCTCGATTTTTGTCTTTGGCATCAATTCTGAGGCCACAACACCGGATTCTTGTTCCCCACTCGCTTTCCCATCGCTTTTTTTCTGTTTGTCAGAGAAGAAGAAACGTCAAGAGAGACATGCGCATGTGACAGGAAACGCGCAAAAACACAACTTGGAGTAAACAGGCGGGTTCGGAAACCAAGGGTGAAGGTGCCAAACAAACAAACCACCCCGCCGCGACGCGCAGGAACGCGTTGGCAAGCCAAAACAATACCCATCAATATTCACAAGAAGTAAATGCAACTGCGGCGAGAAATGTTGCGGGTCAAAACCGGTGAAAAAATGAGGGTTTCGTAGTGTGTTGCGAAATGCGTCGCAACAACATGGTCGCAATCAAAATCTTAATCAATCGAAATTAACGCCGTCATCATCACCAACCTTCACCAACCATCGCCTCTCATCAAACGTCAATGCTCAACTATCAATCATCATCATCATCATCATCATCATCATCATCATCATCATCATCATCATCATCATCATCCTCCTCCTCCTCCCTCCTCCTCCTCCTCCTCCTCCTCCTACTACTACTACTACTACTACTACTACTACTACTACTACTACTACTACTACTGATGGCTCATGATGCGTGGTGGGTTCTCAAGTTGTGGCTTTTCCCAAGGGCTGCTGGTCATCCCCGGGACTGGGTCCCGCACGCTGCACCTAAGCCCAGGTTTCCTCCCAAGTTTGGAGCATGATACCTGCATGAAGTGAGCTGTGACAGGGCGCCGTGGCCGGGCAAGTGCCTATCTGGTTGGTGGTCGAATCACTCCTATGATGCGCGCAAGTCAACCAACCAACCATTTGTTCATACATTTGGGAAAATGTAAATGCCAATCAAACCACCAACCAGCTATAGTGGTCGTGGTCTTGGTCGTGGTCGTCGCGTCGTCGTCGTCGTCGTCGTCGTCATCATCCAACCCTCCATTCCTATCAGCTTCCCATTGCTGAAAGTTCCGCCGTCGCCTTGTCTGTCACGACTGGCAAAAACAAGCTGAAATAGGGGGCACGAATTGTTGCGCCTCAATGTAAGACTGGTGAACAAGGAGCACGTGTGTTCCGAATACATTTCTAAGCCTCTCCACTTCGTTGCTTTTTTAGCTTTACTGAATCCCGGCACAAAGTGATCTGAAAATTCAGTTTGGCAACACGGTCGAGCGCCAACTCGACAAACTTGCCAGCAATAGGTGCTGGCTGTGGACAACTCTCAGCTTCACGGGCACGATTGACTTGTCTCACCGTAGCAAGGTCAAAACCCAGGAGCGGACTGGGATAAGATGGGCTCAGCCTTCATCAGTGGCCCGCGCCCCTACCTGTTTGCCAGCGCTCGTTGTCTGGGACCTGGGGATCACAAGATGCAACACTGTTGCCGTCTCCTAGGACCTGCCGATATCTCGGATTTGTTGCGCATTTGCTATGCGACATTGGGAATGCGCCTGTTCTCCTTGCTTTGTGTCAGCGCTGTCATGTGTTTTGGAGCGCCCAGAAGCAGTGATGTATAGGAGATTCGATCCCTTGGCTTGACCCTGTACAAAGTCTCTGAAAAATATCTTGCCAAGAACGTCTGAACATGTCTTTGCACAAAATACTTGTAGAAACCCACAAAAGAGGTCTCTTGGCAAAATCACCGTGGGACAACTCCGTACAAGATCCCTGTAGATCTCCACTGGAGGTCTCCTAGCCAGGTCACTGCAAGAAATCCTTGTAAAAGGAAAACTTGCATCACGGGCAAGGGACGCAGAGGAGCAGAGGTGTGAGAGTCGCATGATGTGTTCATGACATTGCTTTTTGTAGTTTCATGCCTTGCTCGAAAAAAGTTTAGGTACGAAGGGCGGAACTTCCTTGGTACGGAGCTTTGAAACCAACTCCCAATCAATACACTACATCACCAATCAGGTACATCATCAATCCATGGCATCAGGAAACAATTGCATCACCAATCCATTGCATCAGCGATCCATCGCGCCACCAATCAATTACATGACTGATCCATTACACCACCACCCAATTACATCACCAATCCATTGCATCACCGATCCATCGCGCCACCAATCAATTACATGACTGATCCATCACACCACCACCCAATTACATCACCAATCCATTGCATCACCGATCCATCGCGCCACCAATCAATTACATGACTGATCCATTACACCACCACCCAATTACATCACCAATCCATTGCATCACCGATCCATCGCGCCACCAATCAATTACATGACTGATCCATCACATCACCACCCAATTACATCACCAATCCGTTGCATTACTAATCCACTACATCACCACTCAATCCCATCACCAATCAATTACATCACTAATCCATTACATCACCAATCCACTACATCACCACTCAAGTACATCGCCAATCAGCTACATCGCCAATCAATTCCATCACCACTCAATCACATCACCACTCAATCACATCACCAATCAATTGCATCACCGATGATTACACAAATCGCTTTTCGCAATGGCCCGGCTGTGACTTGTGATGTTGGAGAAGTGTTGGATCTTGACTTTGTGTGACAGGCGTGGCACTTTGAGCATGTTGATGTTGATTGAACTTTGAGAAGCGGAGGAAGTCTCGCACGAAATTGATCATTATAATTGTGACAAAACCACATGTTTATTTTGCGAAAAAATGCAGCGCACTTGATTGCGAAAGTAGCCTTGCCGAGCGGACGGCGCCAGACGGTCTCGGTTTGCGGGAAACCCTTCAGCGTTCACACTGTTGCGGGAAAAACCGTATGCACATACAGGATCACACCACATCAATGCATAAACATTAAAAAAATATAAATATCATATATACATTGCTATGCAAATGTAAATGAGGTGGGTATGTTCAGGCTGCCTGTGGGAACAGGAGGAGAAGATTGACAGTACGCAGCGCGATGCAGTGACCGGACACATTATATGATTATATGCGTTCTCGTGTTCTCAGTTCCTGCGCTTTGCACAGCAAACACCAAATACAAATACAAATACATAAGTTCTATTTTCCTTACAGATATTTCAATTCTATTTTCAAATGCTTGTGTTTGTAAGGAAAATAAATAGAAATATTTTAATGCACACTTTATTTTGTTTATCTATTCTGCAACGACATCAGAGTTTTCTAAAGTCACGCTGCAGGGCCTCTGTGAGCATGACGAACAGATTCCTGGGTTCGCTGATGGAACCTTACCTTTGATCCTTCGAAGCTATGTACCTCGGTGTACCTCGCTCCTGAACCAAAATCCTTACGCGGATCTTTGCCTTAAATTCTTTCAACCCTGAAGTGTATTCTTTATTCAATAGATTTATTTTGATTCTTAGTCCTGAATTCAAAGTCTGAGTCTTCTTGATCTCTTCATTTCTTTCGTCTCTACATCTTTCCAAGGCTCGTGGATTCCAAGTCGTCGGGCAATTGCGCTTCAAGCACCTGATCCGACAGTACTGAATTCAGGTGTGACAATCAAATTTGACAATCTTCCTGTCAAATTTCTGCATGGACAAATCGTGAAAATCGTGAAAGCCATAAAAAAAACATAGATATTCAGCATGTTTATATCTATAAATATATATATATACATATATCATTTTCTCATCTTCGGCCTTGCTTTTGCCGGTGACGAGGACGGTGTCCCGCACCAAATCCACGAGATCTTCGCAGCTCTCGACGCCGAAAGCCTTGAGGTTCAGCGCCTGAGCGAAGAGGAAAGGGAGAAGGAGTATACTTAAGGAGTATACAAAAGTACCTATTTCTTAAAGGGAGAAGGAGAATGGAGTATAGATTTAAGAAGGGAGAAGGAATATACTAAATATTTAATAATATAAGTATTTATAATATATATTTAAGTATATCCTATTTACTATCCTCT